>JAWZYT010000625.1:867500-922132 GCA_034508575.1 Petrolisthes manimaculis | reverse complement strand
TATAGATAAATAGATCGATATAGATAGAGATAGATATAGATAGATAGATATAGATAGACATAGATAGATATAGATAGATAGATATAGAACCACACCAGATAATGGACTCATCCCACCCTCCTAATAAGTTCACATAAAAATAATTAGAGGAAATTTATTGACAAAACCACATGTAGGATCTTCACCCGGACAACTTCGGGTATCACTGCTAGTAATTAATAAATAAATAAATAATAATGTGTTTCAATTTCCTTAGTATAGAAATTATATGTAAATATTAATTATCATATGAAATAAATGGATTTTATATTAACTAATTATCCCATGAAATAAATGGGATTAATATTAATTATCCCATGAAATAAATGGGATTAATATTAATTATCCCATGAAATAAATGGGATTAATATTATTATCCCAAGATATAAATGGGTTTAATTCAGATAATTCTAGGATAATTTTGGAGCAAACTGATTCCTCCAAACCATATTATGACAACGTTAGAGAGAGAGAAAGAGATAGAGAGCAGTGTTGCCAAGTCTGCTTGACAAAGTTTCTATAATATCCCCATTGGTACCTCTGATTCCCCATATCTAGTGAAAATTCCCCATACTTGGCATCACCTATAGAGAGAATGCTGGCTCAATATTAATGTGTGAATGGCAGTCCATAAATGAGGTTACTGAGTTGACTACCCCTCCCCCCCTACCCCCCATCCACTCTACCCATACCCCTCCCTCACACCCATGTCCCTACCCCCCTTTAATACCATACCCCCCACCCCACCCCTATAATGATTTGGGTGGAGAATATAGTTCACGTTTTGGATCATAATTAATTAATTGTTAATTATCTTGAGTTAATTAGTATATAATTGAATTCCCCGTAATTTTCCCTACATTTTGATATAATAATTTATTAAATTACATAATTCATAACGAAATTAGCTAATATTATATATTTATAATTTCCAACCGTGACTAATTGGTTCATTGGAGCACTTTGAGTCCTCCAAGGTATCTCAAGCAACACAATTTAATGCAGGAATAATACAGTTTGGAGGAATCAGTTTGCTCCACAATTACCCTATGAAATCAGAATTCCTTTATAGTACTTTGATTCTTCCAAAGTATGTCAGGAAAGAGAATTAAATAATAAATATAATGGTATCAATCCTGTTGTATGGAATAGTTTGGAGGAATCAAATTGGTCCAGTATTACCACAACCAACACCACAGCTTCGAATGAATCAACTTGGTGAACCACACAGAGACTGTGTTGTGTGTGTGAGAGAGAGACTGTGTGTGTGTGTGTGTCAGAGATATATTAATGTGTGTGTGTGAGAGATTAATGAGTATGTTAGAGATTAACGTGTGTGAGAGAGAGAGAGAGAGAGAGAGAGAGAGAGACTTTGTATGTGAAAGAAAGACTGTGGGTGTGAGGGAGGGGGTGAAGAGCTCTAGAGAGAGAAAGATTTGTGGCTCAACATTTTTCTTTCAATGGCAGTCCATAAAGGTGGTTTACTGAGTTGACTTGCCCTCTCCCCCTACCCCTCATCCACTCTACTCATACCCCCTCCCTCACACCCATGTCCCTACCCCCCCTAACACCATACACCCTCCCTCCCTACCCCCTACCCCCAATCCACTCTACCCATACCTTATCCCTCATACCCATACCCCTACCCCCCCAAGCCCCCTCATTGATTATCGTATAATGACGTCATGATTTGGTGAAGAATATAGTTCACGTTTGGGTTCATAATTTATTTATTATTATTAATATTGAATTAATTATTATATCATTAAATTCCCTGTAATTTTCCCTACATTTTGATATAATAATTCCTTTAATTATGCAATTAATTAACGAAATTAGCGAATATTTTGTATTTATAATATCCAACCGTGACTAATTGGTACATTGGAGCACTTTGGGTCCTCCAAGGTATCTCAGGCAACACAACTTAATGCAGGAATAATACAGTTTGGAGGAATCAGTTTGCTCCACAATTACTCTATGTAAATCTGGGTTCCTTTATAGTATTTTGATTCCTCCAAAGTATGTCAGGATAGAGAATTAATTAATAAATATAATGGTATCAATCCTGTTGTATGGAATGTTTGGAGGAATCAAATTGGTTCAGTATTACCACAACCAAACCCACAGCTTCGAATGTATTAGCTTCGAATGAACTAGGTTCGAATAAATCAACTTGGTGAACCATTTTAAAGGGGGTGTAGGGAGAGGGTGTATTAGGGGGATATGGGGGAGTGTAGGCAGGGGCTTGGATGGTTGGAGAGGTGTAGGGGCGGTAGCTTCGAATGAATCAGTTTCGAATGAATGAATCAATTTCGATGCTACTACCCCTACACAACCTTCCCCTACACCCTCCTACACACACACCCCATACCACCCTAATACACCCCCCCCTCTCTACACCACACCACCTCCCTACACCCCCTTTAGAATGGTTCATCAAGTTGATTCATTCGAAGCTAATACATTCGAAACTGTTGGGTTTGGTTGTGGTAATACTGGACCAATTTGATTCCTCCAAACTATTCCATACAACAGGATTGATACCATTATATTTATTATTTAATTCTCTTTCCTGACATACTTTGGAGGAATCAAAGTACATGTACTATAAAGGAACCCAGATTTACATAGAGTAATTGTGGAGCAAACTGATTCCTCCAAACTTTATTATTCCTGCATTAAGTTGTGTTACCTGAGATACCTTGGAGGACCCAAAGTACTCCAATGTACCAATTAGTCACGGTTGGAAATTATAAATAGAAAATATTAGCTAATTTCGTTAATTAATTAAATATTTAAAGAAATTATTATATCAAAAAAGGAGGGAAAAATACGGGGAATTTAATCATTTAATAATAAATTCAAAATAATTAATAATAAATGAATTATGAACCTAAACGTGAACTCATTATACGATAATCAAGGGGGGAGGGGAGTGGGGAAGGGGTATGGTGTTAGGGGGGGTAGGAATATGGGTGTGAGGGAGGGGGTATGGCCAGAGTGGATGGGGGTAGGGGGGTAGGGGGGGAGGGGTAGTAATCTCAGTAACCACATTTATGGACTGCCATTCAAACATTATTTTTGAGCCAACATTTTCTCTATAGGTGAGGCTAAGTATGGGGAATTTTCAATAGATATGGGGATACAGTGGTACCAATGGGGATATTATAGAAATTTTGTCAAGTAGACCTGGCAACACTGCTCTCTCTCTCTCTCTCTCTCTCTCTCTTTCTTTCTCTTTGTTTTGACGTCATAATATGGTTTGGAGGAATCAGTTTGCTAAAAAAAATTACCCTAGAATTATCTGAGGTCCCTTGTAGTAAGTTTGGAGTATATTGATTCCTACAAAATATGTCAGGAAACAGGATTAATTAATAAATATTATAATGGTATCTATCTACTCTGTTGCCTGGAATAATTTGGAGGAATCAAGTTGCTACAATATTACCACCAAACCCATTTATTTCATGGGATGAATAATTAATATTAAACCCATTTATTTCATGGGATGAATAATTAATATTAAACCCATTTATTTCATGGGATGAATAATTAATATTAAACCCATTTATTTCATGGGATAATAATTATTTAATATTAAACCCATTTATTTCATGGGATAATTAATATTGAATCCATTTATTTCATGGGATAATTCATATTAAACCCATTTATTTCATGGGATAATTTTTTTGTTTTTTTCTACTAAAGAAATTTAAACAAATCATTATTTATTTATTTAAGCCTGAAGAGAGAGAGAGAGAGAGAGAGAGAGAGAGAGAGAGAGAGAGAGAGAGAGAGAGAGAGAGAGAGAGAGAGAGAGAGAGAGAGAGAGAGAGAGAGAGAGAGAGAGAGAGAGAGAGAGAGAGAGAAGAAAAGGAGGGACAAATAATAATCTATTTTTATATTTTTATTTATTTATTCATTTACAAATTATTTTTATAATATCATATATATTTTTACACACACATACACAGTTTATCTTTTACACACACACACACACACAGTTTATCTTTTATACACACACACACAGTTTATCCTTTACACACACACCCCCCTAATGGGAACCGCCTTGCCGAGGTGGGGGGCTTGAGTGTCTCTGAGACCTGGCGAGCTAGACTAGAGGGGGCTCCGGCCCCTGCTCTGCCCCGATATCGGGGAGAGAGGGCTTCCCATGTTAGGAAGGTCGCCAGTGAGAGACCAGACTAAATAGTTCCCATCTTTCAGTTCTTCAACTATCCCTCTTTTCATTTTATTTCCTTCCTGCTTGCTGTCACACCTCTCTCTCACCTTTTTCTGGCGCTATAGGACCTCGATGTTGCGGCGCCTAATATCCATCAATCAATCAATTTACACACACACACACACACACACAGTTTATCTTTTACACACACACACACACACACACACACACACACACACACATACTCAGTTTATCTTTTACACACACACACACACACATACAGTTTATCTTTTACACACACACAGTTTATCTTTTACACACACACACACACACACAGTTTATCTTTTACATACACACACACACGCACACACATACAGTTTATCTTTTACACACACACATACAGTTTATCTTTTACATAAACACACACACATACAGTTTATCTTTTACATACACACACACACATACACACATACAGTTTATCTTTTACACACACACACACACACACACACACATACACAGTTTATCTTTTACACACATACACACACAGACACAGTTTATATTTTACATACACACACACAGTTTATCTTTTACATACACACACACAGTTTATCTTTTACACACACACAGTCTCTCTCTATCTCTCTCTCTCACTTACATACAATCTTTCTCTATCTTTCTCTCACACACACACACACACAGTATCTCTCTCACATACACATTAATCTCTCTCTATCTCTCACACACATTAATCTCTCTATCTCTCACACACATAAATTATCTCTATCATTCTCTCACACACAGTCTCTCTCTCTCTATCTCTCACACACACACATTAATCTCTAACACATGCACGCATTAATATCTCTCTGACGCACACAGTCTCTCTTTCACACACACACACAGTCTCTCTCTCTCTCTCTCACAGTCTCTCTCACATGCACATTAATCTCTCTCACATACAGACACACACACATTAATCTTTAATCACTCTCTGACACACACACACAGTCTCTCTCTCTCTCACACACACAAATGCACATATTCTCTCACACACACACACACTCAGTAATATAATAACATCAACAATTTTATTTCAATCCTACATCCTTACAGAAATAGTATTATAAAACTATTTTGATGTTATTTAGAGAGAGAGAGAGGGAGGAAGGTGTGTGTGAGAGAGAGAGAGAGAGAGAGAGAGAGAGAGAGAGAGAGAATGTGTGTTAGAAAGTGAGAGAGAGAGAGAATGGGTGTGTGTGTGTGTCTATGATTTAGGAGTCACAAATGTCTAAATTCAATTATGGTAGATTTTTCATTTGTAAGTGGAATGGAAATATCAAGAATATTGATAGATGGTCAAATATGGGGTTGTTGCTGTTGAAGTTCCTCAAGCTGTCTGGCCGAGCAGCCCCGAGCTCCTGAGGAAGGCCTTGGCCTGAACCAGGCTTTCCCACAATGCCCTCAGAGAGTGTATGTTGTGTTGTTGGTGAATGTGGTTGTGTGTATGTTGTGTTGTTGTTGAGTGTTTGTGTACATTGCAGTTTTCAATAGAATGGGGTGCTATGTTGCATCCCAGACAGGCATCCACAATGGCTCCATCCAGCTTCTGATTTTTTTTTTTATATGATCCGACACTGGACATAGGTTTCATGAAGCCCGTTACCATGGCCCAAGTCAACTGCTGCTCACACACACACGTCACGACTTCCAAACTGGTACCCTGCCGCAGAGAGAGGGAAGTGAGGGTTATTCCCAAATACTGCAGCTGTTATGTTACCAGTGAGGGTGTTTTACGATGTTCGGTAGCCTTATAGTTAGTGCCTGACACTCAAATCGGAAGAGTAAATATTCTCAGGCCCTCACCTGAGAGGATCGATCTCTCGACCTCTAGGTTTTGAGTTCAGAACACTATGTCAGAAGGGCTGGGTGGTGGCCACACTGGACTACTTATTGAACATTCTTCATACAATTTCCCAAATAAGTATCCCTGCAAGTATCCCTGTATAAGGTAGCACTACATGCAGAGGTGGAAAGTTGGTAACCTTCTAGGAAAGTCATTGCTCCCATTCCAAAGTAAATATATACAAATAATATACATGCTATTTATGTATATCCACAAACTAAAATAGTCTCCAATAGAAAAATGGAAATGAAACGAGTGATTTTGATTCCCAGAAAGTGTGAAAATCGAGGACGAAGATAATCTCAATATTTACCATATTTTCCTTCATATATTGGTTATTGTTTTACCAAGTCATTTGCCAGTGTGATGGTGAATTTTAACTACCACACTTGTACTGTCCACTGATGATTGTACGGTGTTGGTCGCCTCCAAACTGACCCACTCCTACCTTTCGAGGGTCATAGTTGGCGGTCCGGTCTTCTGTTACTGATCAGTTGATGGAACAACCCAAATATTACTCTCCTAGTTAACCTCCTCTACTCGAGTATTACCTCACAACCTCGCCACTCACCCTCTTGAAACGCCAATAACCAGCCGTGTGTGTGATCCTATGATCCTTTCTCCATCAACACAGGCTCTTCTATATGTTTTACCTTCATCATTCTCTCTCTCTCTCTCTCTCTCTCTCTCTCTCTCTCTCTCTCCTTTCACCAAGGGGTGACTACAGTCCCAGTTGTCATTCCCACCCTATATGGTGTACTAAAGTCAATCACTTCAGTTTCTGCCATTTCAAATACTATTACCTTACTTTTACCAATATTCACCAACAGTTTTCTTTGTTTACACTGGGACTGAAACTCATCCACCACCCTCTGCAGCTCCCTATTACTCTCAGCCATCATTACAGTATCATCAGCAAGTAAGCTTGTCACCAAGGACCATTTTTTTCCCTTCAGCCCTTAAGCCTCTGGCTAGCACAGTGGTAGCAGTTGTGGCTGCAATTCTGCAGCCCAGCGTTCGATCCTTGCTCTGGACACGTTAACAATACCACTGATGCCAGAGGTTACCACCCCTGTGAGCAGGGGTTGAGGGGTTTGAGTCGGCTGTTTGAGGTCTTTCTGCTTAGTCAGCCATAGCCGAAGCTGACTCGGGTCTCAGGTGGGTGGAGAGGTCGCTGGGCCACACATCACAATTATCATCTTTGTGATGTGTGCTATAATTGTGTTTCATACACACAGTGTGTGCTACACTCTGTCCCAGTGACTGCCACTCGCTGGCACCTTTAATAACCATTCACTTTGACCTTCATCTCCTTCAATGTCTTCCAGCAACCACCCACCAACACCATAAATCCTTAGCACAACTGCCATAGCTCTCCAATCAACCCTATCATATGCCTTTTTCTCCATCCATGAAGGCAATATACAACTTCCTACTCTTCCCAAAATATTTCTGCAATGTTTAATTTAATGCAAAGATCTGGTGGACATATCCTCTCTCCTTTTTTAAACCCCCCTAACTTTATTCCCAGTTACTTCAGTCATCACTCAGTAAGAACCTTCCCATACATCTTCCCTGTCATACTAAGAAGACTTTTCCACTATAGCTACCATACTCATCCCTCCTACCCATACCATTCCTTATACAAAGTCACAATTATGGCTCTACTCCAGTCCTCTGGCACCTCTCCCTGCCTCTAAGGCAATGGTAATGAATAGCACAAGCCTGGGAACACACATACAAATATTTGGTGGTCTTCAATGAGGAACTGAGTGTAAAATAAAGACAGTGGTGGATACAAGGATTTATTCATTGTATAATAAGTGTTTACAATATCAGCAACATCCACTACCTCTATACACACACAAACACACACTTTTTCAACATTTCTGCAGTTATTGCAAGCCATATTATATTATATAATAGTAGTACTGTAGGATTCAGTCCTACATATACTATACATTTAATATTATGGACCCTGTGATCGTATATGAGAATTAGTGGCTTATGATTCCTCCTGAGTACACCACAAAACAAACTCCTTCCATGTAGGTGGTGTTTCATAGCAGTAATTAAAGGATTAATTTACCTCCACTTTTCTGACTACATCACAGGGTCCCTTAAGATACCAACCTGTCACTACAAACAGCAGCTGTTATTTTAACATATATCAAGGCCACATTATATTATATTATATCATACTTCAGTTCCAATAATGCATTTAATATTAAGACACCAACCTGTACCAAACATCACTGTCATCTTTGTGTTGTGTGTGTGTGTGACAATGTTTTTTTTTTTTTAACAAAACATTTAGTAATTGATTTTGTTCCACATTTATTAAAGGGTGGTAAACAATGATAGCCTCCCACAACCCCCTGCTGGACAAATACTGTATTAGCTAGAAATATGATGGTGATATCATCTGAAAGTATATTAAATTCTTCTTCTTTGCTGGTATCAACATATGTGATGCTGTGTTATAATGACAGTGAAAATGACAGTGAAAAGAAGCACCATATGTAAAGTGCTTTGAACCCAGCCAGAACCTTTTAAAGGACAACATTGACTTCTTTGATAATGATGAGTGGCCCAGTAATTCTCCTTATCTGTGAAAATGTTTGATCTATCTTGAAGGACGAGGTTGAAAAAAGGATGTTGTCTGAACCTCTATCAACTCAATATACTGTAGTCATACCAAGATGGAGGAGCACATCAATGCTGTACTTCAGGCAATGGAGTTAAACACAAGAGCTTTTTGAGTCACTATTGTCTTCCTACCCTGCTGGTCTTCAAGCTGTTCATGATGCCAATGGTGGCAACTCTGAGGGTTCATTCCACAGTTGGTTGGTGTGTATAAGTATGTGCTTCCTTAAATTACTCTTTGTCACACACTTTTTACCACACTCATCACATTCAAAGTTTTTCACTCCTGTGTGTATAAGTATGTGCTTCCTTAACCCCTAAGAACGGCAATTCGTTACGACCGCCTTCACCCACAACCGCAAATACAACCTGATTTTTAAAGTTACTCTGAGGTTAGTTTTAGTCTTATAGGTTTGTAGAGCTTTATTTTACACACCAAAGTATGCAAACAAAAGTCTTCTATCTCCACTGGTTAGAGTACAGCAGCATATCAAAGTAGGACAATAATATGACAGTTACCCCCCCAAATAACATACGAAGGCATACACATGTGTTATGCATTTGTGTAATGCGTAGATGCACGAGTATGTGTACCTCGATGTGTGCTTGCGTGTTTGTGTATGTAAAACGAGTATATAAATGCACTGAAATAGACAAAAAAGGCAACATACAAGTCATTTTTGCATACAACTGTGCATACCTGTGATACGCTAACGCATGCATGCACAATGTATGGGAGTGTTTGAAAGTGTGTATACTAATGTCCAATGGCTATAAGAGGCAGAGAGAGGCTAGGGGAGGCAGGGAGAGGGAGTGTATACGAGTGATGGCATTGGCTGCAGATAACATAGTGTGGGTGTGGATGTACTTTGGCCATACCCACCTAAACCATAGGTGGAGGAAGTCAGCCAATCACGATCAATTACAATAGTCCAAGGTTACAGCTTCCCTTTGGCACTACTGCTGTGGCTATATGTAGCCCATGCAGTTATTTATGGGCTGTTCATTTAAACGGACCATCGGCTTCAAGGCCTAAAATCGTATCGTCCGTTTAAACAGACAATAGGCATTTATGGGTTAAATAACCCTTTGTCACACACTTTTTACCACATTCTTCACATTCAAAGTTCCTCTCCTGTGTGAACAATGTTGTGTATCTTAAGGTCATATTTCATACTAAACTTTTTACCACATTCTTCACAAATACAATTTAATAATGATAATATTTGAACAATTTCACTCCTATTTTGGTGAACAAATTCTTCAGTTTCATATTTTCATGATATGATGAAAAGTCAACAACATACACGGGTGGTCGTGACGTCATTAACGGACGTCGGATCCGTGCAAATGGACTAATGTGAACCCCGCCTGAAAGGCTGAAGGAAATAACAGAGAGTAAAGTTAGTGAGAAACTGGGAGGGTTCAGAAAGGGTAGAGGATGTGTGGACCAGATATTTGCATTAAAATCAATAGTGGAGAAATATATTGGGAAGGGTAGGGAGCTGTATGCTGCCTTCATGGACTTGAAAAAGGCATACAATAGGGTTGATAGAAGAGCTATGTCAGAGGTGTTGAGAGTATATGGTGTTGGGGGATCTCTGCTGAAAGGCATTGAGGCTTTTTATGCAGATGCAATAGCATGTGTGCGGGTAGAGGGTGATCTGAGTGAGAGTTGTAATATTAGCGTAGGGCTGAGGCAGGGATGTGTTATGTCACCATGGTTGTTCAATATATATATATATATATGGATGGTTGTATGAGAGAGATGAAAGCCAAAGTGAATGGTCTGGGGGTGAAGTTAAGTCTGAATGAAGTAAATTGGTCCTTGGCGGCAAGTTTATTTACGGATGACACTGTGCTGATGGCTAAGAGTGAAAAGGAGTGGTGGACAAATTTCAGTCTGTATGTAAACGAAGGAAACTGAAGGTGAAAATGTGGGAAAAAGTAAAGTGATGTTAATTGAAAGAGCAGAAACTCAAGTGATTGACCTATCTACACCTTACAGAGTGGAAGTACCAACTGGGACGAAATGTGAGATAACTCTGAGGGGTGAGAGGATGGAGGAAGTGAAGGAGTTTAAGTATCTGGGTACAGTTATGTGGAAGTATGGAAGGAGAAATTAGGGAGAGAGCAGTGATGGGTAGACAGGTCATAGGATCACTGGGGAAGATAATGAAGGGTAGAAGTGTGAGTATGGAAGTGGAAAGGGGACTACGAAATAGTATAATCCTGCCAACACTGACATATGCGTCGGAGACATGGAGTAGGGCTCATCAGTCAAGAATAGGTGCTGTGGAAATGAGTTATCTGAGAGGTGCATGTGGACCGACAAGGTGGGATGGAGAAAGTAATGAAAGTGTGTATAAGAGATGTCGTATGAGTGAGAAGGCAATTGGTATTGAGTGTGGAGCGGTTGAGAGAGTGAAGCGTAATACATTGAGATGGTTTGGACATTTAGAGAGAATGAAAAGTGAGGAGTTTGTAAAGAAGGTGTGTGGAAGTGAAGTTGTGGGACATGGTGTGAGAGGAAGACCACCATTTAAATGGCAGAACAGAGTGGAAGAGTATGTGAAGGAGAGAAGCATGAGAAGGAGGGGAGGGCTGGACCAAGTAAGGAGGGAGTGTTTGAACAGGGAAGACTGGAGACTTTTCTGCCGTGGCCACCCCCTCGGGGAGAGTTCCCAGAGGGAACGAGGTGTCAGAGCTATAGATATATAGATAGATCTTCAATTCAACATAAATATTCCTTGAAAACTTCTCTCAGCCTTACAGAATCAGTACTAAAATATTGTACTTAACCATTCATTGCGACAACAAATTCCCTCATATTTATGTGAACAACATGTAAATAGTAGTGTGTAAAGGTTGGTAATACACCTACGGAAACCATTTTCATACAAATACTAATTAAACTTACCGTAGTATCAAAGGTTTCACAGATATGCTAAACACATTGACTACTACTGTCGTCTTCAGTGTTGGCAGGTCTGCTTGACGAAATTTCCTCACTTCAACATCAGAATATCCCTTTTTACTTCAATTATTCCCTGTTTACTCTGGAACACTGACGGTCTTTTTGGTATTTCGTCTGATAGAAATTTCCTTGTTTACTCTTGAACAAGGTTTACATAATCTCCATGTGTGGACTTCAATATTCCCTAAAACAGAAATTTCCCTGCACCTGGCAACACTGGTCGTCTTTCAGTCAAACATCTTAGTTTGGTAGCATCGTTTGGCAACTCGTTACGTCCTATTATGTGCTTTTAATAACGCATACATGACGCATAATAATATTTATAACTTCAGGGATCTTATAGAATTAAGAAATATATGTCTGTATATGGAAAGAATGTAACTTTCGACAACATTTTGCTCACGAATGTCAACAATAGATTACTAACTGGTAGTATCTAGCAACAATAAATTTTTCCTATACTAACTTGAGAGGTATCGCGGATAACTCAAAGATGAGCAAGAATGGTGGCTGTCCAGTCTCTTATAGGGTCTCTAATCCGACCTAACCTTACCTATTTGACCTAAGCAAACCTTACCTTATTTGACCTAACCAAACCTTACCTTATTTGACTTAACCAAACTTTACCTTATTTGACACCAAACCTTACCTATTTGACCCAACCAAACCTTACCTTATTTGACACCAAACCTTACCTATTTGACCTAACCTTACCTATTTGACCTAACCAAACCTTACCTTATTTGACTTAACCAAACCTTAAGCCTAGGTCACACATACCCGAACTTGAGGCCGAATGCATCCCGAAGTGACTTCGGGATGCATTTGGGCATGTTCAGAGAACTTTTTCAAGGTAAAGTTTTCATCGGTATGTATTCGGTATGTATTCGGTATGCATTCGAAACGCACTTTCGAATGCATACCGAATACATACCGAAGTCATTCCGAATCGAAACCGAAGTTTAAAATTCAAAATATAATGTGTTGTTTTCATCCGAAATCAAACCGAATACAAACCGAATGCAAACAGATGCCATACCGAATGCAAACCGAACCCCACCCGATTGCCAACCGAAGTCTGACAGATTGTATATATAGTTGGTGTACACTATATTGTTACTATTATATTATATTATATTATATTATATTATATTACTCTCTCTCTCTCTATCACTATTTATTTATTTATTCTCTGTATGTGTATGTATGTATTATTCTCTGTGTGTGTGTATGTATGTATTATTCTCTGTGTGTTTGTATGTATGTATTATTCTCTCTGTGTGTGTATGTATGTATTATTCTCTCTGTGTGTGTATGTATGTATTATTCTGTGTGTGTGTGTGTGTATGTATGTATTATTGTGTGTGTGTGTGTGTATGTATGTATTATTCTCCGTGTGTGTGTATGTATGTATTATTCTGTGTGTGTGTGTGTGTGTGTGTGTATGTATGTACTATTCTCTGTGTGTGTGTATGTATGTATTATTTTCTGTGTGTGTGTATGTGTGTGTGTGTGTGTGTGTGTGTGTGTGTGTGTGTGTATGTATGTATGTATGTATGTATGTATGTATGTACAGTATGTATGTATGTACAGTATGTATGTATGTATGTATATGTATGTGTATATGTGTTGTGTGATGCTACGCCCCCTCTCTCCAACGGCCAGAATTCAAACCGAATACAAACCGACTGCAAACAGATGCCATACCGAATGTTCCGAAGTATTCCCGAATAGTTTTCGAATATATCCCGATCTCTGCCCGAATTTTTGCCCATCCCGAATTGGTTCTGAATGTTTCATGCAACACCAAACATTCGGGAAACTTTCCGATTCAATCCCGAATTTTTGCAAATGGCCCCGAACTATTCCCGAACACCCCGAATCATTGCCCGAATGACTTACGAATACAAACCGAACACACTTCGGGATGCATTCGGGCTCAAGTTCGGGTATGTGTGACCCTAGTATTACCTTATTTGACCTAACCAAACCTTACCTTATTTGACTTAACCAAACCTTACCTTATTTGACCTAACCTAACCTAGACCACAGCAGACTATCGGTACCTAACTGAGGCAAATTACCGGGACCTAACTGGACATAGGCTAATTTTGGTGCTACAGAATATTACAGTAATATTCAGTAAATGTTTGAATCTTCAAAGGTTTTAAAACTGGTGTTGTTATTGTTTCAGATATGAAGTAACAGTGTGGTTGGCATCCCTGACAGCAATAACAGTGTGGTTGGCAGCCCTGACACCAATAACAGTGTGGTTGGCAGCCCTGACACAAATAACAGTGTGGTTGACAGCCCTGGCACATATAACAGTGTGGTTGACAGCCCTGACAACAGTAATAACCAAGTGGTCATAGTGGTGGCAGAATAAAGCTGTGTTAGTGATGGAGGTGGAAGGAAGTGACACCATCAATGTTGTCAGAGAAGAGACGTGTAACAAGTTGGTCTGTCAACAATGTGGTCGAAAGTTTAGTAGGAAATGCCATCTCACTCACCATTTGTTGACTCATACTGAAAAGAAAATGTTTATGTGTGATGAGTGTGGTAATAATTTTAGTCGGAAATTTTCCCTTAAAGTCCATATTATGAGTGTTCATACCAGAGTAAAGGAATTTGAATGTAATGAATGTGGTAAAAAGTTTGTGGCAAAGAGTGATCTAAAGAAGCACATACTTATACACACAGGAGAGAAGAACTTTGATTGTGAAGAATGTGGTAAAAAGTTTGTGACAAAGGGTGAATTAAAGCGACACACACAGGAGTGAAGAACTTTGAATGTGAAGAATGTGGTAAAAAGTTTGCGAGAAAGGGTACTCTAAAGAAGCACATACTTATACACACAGGAGAGAAGAACTTTGAATGTGAAGTATGTGGTAATTTTTTTGGAATAAAATGTAATCTAAAGCGACACATTCTTATACACACAGGAGAGAGGAACTTTGAATGTGAAGAATGTGGTAAAAAATTAGTGACAAAGGGTGAATTAAAGCGACACATTCTTTTACACATAGGAGTGAAGAAATTTGAATTTGATAAATGTGGTAAAAAGTTTTTGACAAAGGTTAATCTAAAGCGACACATACTTATACACATAGGAGTGAAGGACTTTGAATGTAATGAATGTGGTAAAAAGTGTGCGAGAAAGGGTGATCTAAAGAAGCACATATTTATACACTCAAGAGAGAGGAACTTTGAATGTGAAGAATGTGGTAAAAAGTGTGTGACTAAAGGTGATCTAAAGCTTTACACACATACTTAAACACACAGCTATGCTACTGTAATTCCTTTCTTCCTTCCCAACCATCCAACCAACGAGGGGGTAACAAGATTATTTCAGTTGTGGTAGGAGCGACAGGCCTGATGAAAACCAACCTAAAGAACTATCTAGAATCCATCCCAGGCTGCCCAAGTCTACGTGGAGTGCAACTTGGTTCAATAAAAGGAACAGTCGGCATTTTGAAGAGAGCACTTGGAAACTCTGTGATCAACAGTTAGGATGCAACTATAGACCCCGGGCTGGCTGGGGTCCATTGCTCCAAGATAATCTGAGAATAAAACAATTGAAAAAAAAAGAGAAGATCTTTGAATGATTCTTTAGTTTGCAGACATTACATGTTAAAATTAATATCCTAAAATCTGAAATTAAAATGCAACTTAAATATGCTTGTAAACATATCCATGCTTATAAAATTATTATTTGATTCTGGAGCGAGTCAGAAACTTTCTGATGAACGGGTCACAAAGTTAGTGAGGAAATTTATATTCTCACACCGTTCAGGCCCTGTACTTGGTCCACCTGTAATGAATGTATCAGTGTCACGTACCGTCCCTGGATAGCATGTTTGCTTTACAGCAAAACACCACTCCCTACTCGCTTTCTCTCTCTCTGTTCAGTGCACCAAGTTATCATAGTATGCTGTAAAATTTAATACTTCTTAACACTTAATTTCTATTACAAATACAATTACTTTATTAAGTTGAAACTCAATTACATTACAATTATGATTATAAAAATAGAATAAATATATTACAATTACATTTACGTTAAAAATATGTAATTGATTATTATTCAATTAAATTACAGACACAATTACTACAACCATGGGTGTCTGCGTGTATTTGGAAGCACTGAATGTAGAAATGACAGAGAGAGAGAGAGAGAGAGAGAGAGAGAGAGAGAGAGAGAGTTGATTAACAGCGAGCTCAAGGAAATAGAAAAAAAAATAAAAAAAATAAAGAAACATGAAAGATCAAAGTGTCCAATTTGCTTCTCCTCTTTCCCTCCTTTTCTTCCTCTTTTCTATTTTCATCTTCGCTTCCTCAATTTACATTGTTATCTTTATGCCTTCCTTTACTTCTATATTTCCTCTTTTCCTCTGTTTCCCTCTTTCCTTTGCCTGAGACTCTCCCGTTTACTACTTTCTGCAGCTCTTCCTCCATTAGCATAATATAATTTGTCTCTGTCTTTTTGGCATCCCGGCACCCTTCTTCATATCTATTCAATTTTACTCTGGGCAATTTTTTAAGGAGAGAACCTAGTTTTGATGAACTGAAGAGCTATGAATTGTCCAAACTTTGTCTCGAAAAAAATCCACTATTGAATTGATTAATTTTGTTTCTCGTGGATAGTTTGGAGGAAGCAGCAGCCCTCTCTCTGTCTTTACAAAGACAGGTTTTCCCTTTGAGTGGATGACTGACTACCCAAGGACTTTGCTCTAAGGCTGAGTGAGCATCAAAGAGAAGAAGGAAAAGGGAGTGTTGAGACAAGATGAAAGATTAAGTGAATTTAGTTAATACACCAGAGGAAAAAAGTTTGTTGTGGGCATTTAAAAGCAGATATAATATCAGAATTGTGTTTGTTATCTCTCTCTCTCTCATAATAGAGTAAGAATCACAGACAACAATGACAACCGTGCCAAGTTTACAGACTTACGAAGAAAAGCCAAAAAGTTAATAAAACAGAGTAAAATGACCATTGAAAAACACGTTGCAGATCAAAGTAAGACAAACCCGAAAGTTCTACTGTTATATTCGAAAAAAAGAAAGTACTTACGTCAACTATCGGACCACTTCTTGATGAAAATGGGGACTTTACGACAGATGAAGAGCGAATGAGTAGTATCCTAAACACTTTCTTTCATCAGTCTTTACTACAGAAAACCCGAACGATATTCCAGCTGAACAACAGTCCAAAACGAAAACACCGAGGTATTAAATAATATCAGCATAACAGAAAATGACGTAATTAAATGTATTGGTAAATTAAATGTAAATAAGTCACCTGGACCAGCCACGATCTCCCCTCGCGTATTAAAGGAAGCAAAAAGCAAAATAGTAAAACCTATGACTCTGCTCTTTAATTATTCTTTATATACTGGAACAATGCCTGACGAATGGAAGCTCGCTAACATAACACCAATATTAAGAAAAGGCAGCAAATCTTCAGCCCTATCAGCCTAACCTCAGTAGTATGCAAAATGCTAGAGACAATCATACGAGATAAACTTACAAATCACTTAGAGGAAAACAACTTACTTAGAGACACTCAACACAGTTTTCGTAATAAACGCTATTGCCTAACAAACCTATTAGACTTTTTAAACGACATTTTTAATGTATATGATAAGAGTAAAGCAGTAGACATAATTTATCTAGATTTTCAAAAAGACTTTGACAAAGTTCCCAATAAACACTTAATAACTAAATCAAAATCACACAGAATCCAAGGCGATACCGTAAAATGGATAGAGAACTGGCTAAGAAACCGAAAACAACGCGAGGTAATAAATGGAAAATCATCTAATTGGACTGGAGTTACGAGCGGGGTGCCACAAGGGTCCGTTTTAGGGCCAATCCTATTCCTAGTTTACATAAACGACATTGATGAAGGCCTCTTATGCATGATACCTAAATGAAAGTAGAAATTTGTAAATTTTGACACCCATTTGTCAGCTGGGGGGGGGGGAAATGAAAGAAATCGTTTTTAAGGGGTTAATCATTGAAGAAGAAAAAATTATAGGGCCAAGACACTCCTCAGGTCTCAGCGAAAAAACGTATGTAAAAATTATTACTCTCGGAGAAACGATGCGGCTGTGCATAGCAGCTAAACAGACAGTCAGACAGACTGTTTTTTATATATATATATATATAATCAGGTAGACAATATACTGTGTATATATACATATACACGATTCGTGTCTCTAAACTTATATACAAGGAAAGGGAATATATATATATATATATATATATATATATATATATATATATATATATATATATATATATATATATATATATATATATATATATATATATATATATATATATATATATATATATATTCCCTTTCCTTGTATATAAGTTTAGAGACACGAATCGTGTATATGAATATATACACAGTATATTGTCTACCTGATTATGGACTTCCCCTATGGAATCATGACAGTTCCTTCCATTCCAATGGTTTTTAAAGCTTTTGATAAATCCTTTAAACGTATTTGTGGCGTACCTCTCTACGCCAGCAGCCATATCACGGCAGCTCGATGCAAAGAATTGCAGCAGCAGCAGTATTAGTGATAGTAGTAGTAGTAATGCAAAATATAATAGTAATTTTATTAATATTTTTATCACCTAAATTAGAATTAACTTATAAATTGAAATGGGAAATTCCTATACATTATACACACACATACACAGAATACCCCTTGCCTATGTACACAAAACACGTGTTCACATATTCACGCACACCCACGCTTTACACCCACACAGACAATGATATATATATATATATATATATATATATATATATATATATATATATATATATATATATATATATATATATATATATATATATATATATATATATATATATGTATATTCCCTTTCCTTATACATAAGTTTAGAGACACGAGTTGTGTCCAGTAATACTCTGTAACCTGTAACTGATATAATTATAAGCTACATCAGTAAACAGAGACAAGTCCATGAGTTTACTCTAAACCTTTGAGTAATTATAATATATTCCCCAGTAATACTAATAAGGGCACTTCAGTTCAACGGTGTAAGTAAGAGTTGATTGAAGCAAAGACTACAACAGACGGATGGTAAGCGTCTACAGATGGTTTGTAAGAGTCTGTTGGGTTGGCTGGTAAAGATAGCCACACTGAAATATAATTGAGAGTCCGGTTGGTATTTCCACAGACAGAGAGAAGCAGATATGTGAATCCCCACGGCTACACCAACTCTAATTCACGCCCACTCAATCAGTTTATGCAAACACGTAGCCCCATCCCTCATCAATGCACACACACCAACACAGACACACACGTGTAAACATACCCTCTGTAAGAGCACTTCAAACACACACTGTATATATATATATATATACACCGTCACTCTTTCTGGCTTGGAAAATAATGCACTAAATTGAACTCTCTATATCTCTCACTCTAATTCCTGCATACACAATCCGTTTATGTACTAAGGTAGTTACATCCCTCCAGTACGAACACGCACAAACATCCATACCACCACTACCTTCTCCCCACACTTCAATATTACAGCATTTATCCCATCGACCCCCGGGGCCTTTCCCATCTTCAACTTTGCTATTGCTTTCCTAACCTCTTCCCTTCCTGTACACCCTGTCGTCTATCACCTGCCTCCATACCCATACAAGTCACCATCTCCTCCCATCCCGTCCCCCCATTCATCAAACGATCAATATGCCTCTTCCGCACTTCTTTTCCTTCCTCACTCCCACTCACAGTGACTCCATCCTTTTTCTTCATTCTCACGCTACCAGACTTTCCTTCTCTTCTTTCTCTTTTAACATCCTTCCAGTATAATTTCTTGTTTTCTCTAAACTAACTCGCTAACGTGTTGAAATCGTTTTGCAGATTACTCCAATCTTGCATTAATTAAGGTTATTTTGTTTCCTATTTTTGTATAGTAAGAGAGAGAGAGAGAGAGAGAGAGAGAGAGAGAGAGAGAGAGAGAGAGAGAGAGAGAGAGAGAGAGATTATACGTGGGTGAAGATGAGAATTGTCCATCGTGGACCAGAAAATTACATCAAGGAGATCCTTGATTGCTCCACAGTATTGGCGCCAAGATACAGGATTAGATCAACAAAGTATAGTGGTGGTTTGTTGTTGCCTGCAATAGTTTGGAGGAATCCTTTGCCCAGATTGTCCCGCACCCTATATATACCAACCATACTAAGAATCCAGGTCTTGTTATAATTGGGAATCAACTGACATACATACTAATGAACCAATTACAACACTCATTATTCGGTCTCATACATACTGTACTTGCTGGAACTCGTTTTTATGGTGATTTTTTTTTTCGGTTGTGTTTAATTAATATCCAGGTGTTGTTTAGTTTGGAATCATCTGACATACCACCAGTGACCCAATTACAACAACATCTAACCTGTCTCATACATACTTATTTAATATTCCAACAGACTATCTATTCCGAGCAGACCTGGATACGTAATATAGTGGTTCAAGATCATACTGAAACAGCGTTTACTGTTACATACAGTGTGAATATATTATGTGAATCACAAGGATGTTGTTACCGTTCTCATGTGCATTAAATTCAACCCATGTCCATTGGTATATTAATGTGTTTTGTCTCATTAGTTGGTTGGTGTAACTACTGTAGTACCCGTACGATGACTCCATAGACACACTACAGAGCCATGGTACCGATACCATACCAACGTTAACACCACGAGTGTTCTTAAATGAGACCCTAAACACTATCCCTGTGCGAAAGAGTTTAATTAGTGGAACTATTATTATTTTTTATTTTTTTGGTAAATCTTAAGACTATTGCTTCTTTCAAACTATACAAGGAAACATATAACATGGGTGAACACACAAGGCATCTGTTTTGTTGCATTGGTTAGAGGGCTGTGTAAATTCTAATTCGCCCACATACAATCGACCCTCTTAAAAGTAAAAGAGGTAATAACTACGTACGAGACAGCTGTCCAAATAAAAGTTTAATATACATATGGGTTTCGTGCATGTGTGTGGGTGTTTGTGTCCCGAATGACCAGACGGAAATTAGTGTATACGAAAATGCATGCATATAATTAGACCAAACTTTATTCGCACGAAAGTATTTACATATGAGCCGATCAAGATTACACGAAAATTATTAAATAGATATATGCAACTATATATTGGTCACACACACACACACACACACACACACACACACACACACACACACACACACACACACACACATGGCTATCAGAAAAAAAACCGACAAGTGATTTCCAACGATATCCTGATGCAATTTACTGTGGTAATGAGAAATGAAGCAGTATTGGCCAATCCAATTAATTAATGGGGAGAAAAATCTCTTGACGGCAAATTGAAGCGTTATTGACTCCTCCAAACTCTGCCATAAAATAGACAGACAAATCCCTTTGACTTTATACGGAGGAACAGTTGCGGGTGATAGTAATCATCCACATAAGCACATTTTAATTAAAGGAATCATTGCCCTTCCTCCCAATTAGACCACAATAAGTGTTTCAAATTAATATTATCTTGCAGTGAGCCTTTGTTGGTGAGAGCAATCAGCGAGACCACATCAAAAGACAAGCACGTCACCATGGACCTTGAGTTGAGAACCACTGTCATACAGAATTACCAGGAAATTTACCTGTATCTATGCACTACCAGAACTGAACTAAACTACCCTGACCTACCTTAATCTAACCCAACTTAGAAAGCTTACAAAACCATAATATTATGGAAGTGTGATTCTTCATTTCTACCAAGCAACAGTCACCTGCATCATTACCTGTTGCTCTGGCTCTTAAGTATATGAGCACCAGCCTGGCAAATGTTTATATAACTACCAGTAACATACTGGAGTGGAATGTACAGAATGAAGCATGGTAATTACTCTGCCTCTGACATCCACAGCTTCACCTGGGCTGGACTCTGCTACACCAAATTCTTTCACCCATCCACTGGTGAAGAAGTTGTGGGACTACATATAGATTTGGGGGCAGCCCATGCAAGACCATGAATGATGCCGCTACGGCCACCTCACATTCCTTTGAGTGAGTTGTAGACCAAAGCCTGAGTCTTGTGTATCAACCTATTCAGATTTTACTTTATTTTATCTGTTGGTATTACTCCATATCAAAGTCTCTTATCAGTTAGTTAAATTTGCCACCACTCATCCAGCCCTCAGCTCTTTCAGTTCCCTTCCTCTTCCTCCAGTTTTCCTTCCCTCCTCCCCTCACCTCCAGTTCTTTCCCCTCCTCCTGGTTCTCCCAGCACAACAAACGGCGACACATCTCTTTTCTGATCATAAAATTACCCAAATTTCAAACTCAGGTTACTTCTATTCTTACTGTGGCAGGATAATGGACACTATTTTTGTGGAAAATAGCACAGCCACAATCGAATATCCACCGACACTTTCCTTCCATGGTAGTAATTATCGTGGTAATAAAGAACAATACATGAATGATTTTGCAGCACCTCATAATATTAATTTAGGGGGTTGAGGTGACGTAAGGTGTTGTACGATTATATATTGATATATTACTGAGTTTATTTGCACGATGGAAGGAAACTTTTGGTGGATATTTGATTGTGACTGTGCATTACACACCCAAGAGCCAGTAAATAATGGGTTTATTCTATACATATTAATGGCATACAGTATAATACACACGCATAACTACGGTGCAGAACGAGGGAATGCTGTATCAGGAAATAAATAAATAAATAGAGTTATTACTCTAATAAAATTCGTACTCCACGTGTAGGTTTAAAATAAATAGATACAATTAACCTCCTACTGTAATGGGTTATGAAAATATATTTGTTTCATGGTACCAGTAAGGTTTCCCAGATTCATGACCCAGGATTAATTTGTCGGCACACACACACACACACACACACACACACACACACACACACACACACACACACACAAACACACACACACAATCAATCAATGCGGGGAAGCAAGAGTTTGCGAATATTATTCAGGATATTTTATTATTCTTTTATTGATTTGTTGTGTTTATGTATTATAATTATTTTTGAGAGGAGGATATGTATTGTGGAGGGATGCTGATTATTCCTTCAAACTATGCCATGATGCAGAATCCCTCAGCATGTAGGTTTTATTTCGTGGTATCGTGTGGTATCGGTAACCTCCAATAACCAACAATAAATATAATCACGACCCCTCATCTGGAGAGAGAGAGAGAGAGAGAGAGAGAGAGAGAGAGAGAGAGAGAGAGAGAGAGAGAGAGAATAATTGTGTAATTACGTATAATTATTGCGTACTTATGAGTAATTATTGTGTAATTATTGTATTACGGGTATTGACAGTGTAGTTCTGTAATAGTTATTAATGGTGAATATAAGAATATTTTGAGTTGATCTAACATATAGGTTGTTCTAAAATATAGGTTTGTGAAGAAAAGACAAAATATAATACAGGATATACAGGAACACTAATCAGTAATTACTCTCACAAACCTCGTATCTCCCACCTCATTAGTTATCACTATCATTAATCAGGGATGTTTAGGTCATAATAAATCAAACAACTATATTATATTTTGTCTTTTCTTCACAAACCTATATCTTAGAACAACCTATATGTTAGATCAACTCAAAATATTCTTATATTCACCATTAATAACTATTACAGAACTACACTGTCAATACCCGTAATACAATAATTACACAATAATTACTCATAAGTACGCAATAATTATACATAATTACACAATTATTCTCTCTCTCTCTCTCTCTCTCTCTCTCTCTCTCTCTCTCTCTCTCTCTCTCTCCAGATGAGGGGTCGTGATTATATTTATTGTTGGTTATTGGAGGTTACCGATACCACACGATACCACGAAATAAAACCTACATGCTGAGGGATTCTGCATCATGGCATAGTTTGAAGGAATAATCAGCATCCCTCCACAATACATATCCTCCTCTCAAAAATAACTATAATACATAAATACAACAAATCAATGAAAGAATAATAAAATATCCTGAATAATATTCGCAAACTCTTGCTTCCCCGCATTGATTGAGTGTGTGTGTGTGTGTGTGTGTGTGTGTGCCGACAAATTAATCCTGGGTCATGAATCTGGGAAACCTTACTGGTACCATGAAACAAATATATTTTCATAACCCATTACAGTAGGAGGTTAATTGTATCTATTTATTTTAAACCTACACGTGGAGTACGAATTTTATTAGAGTAATAACTCTATTTATTTATTTATTTCCTGATACAGCATTCCCTCGTTCTGCACCGTAGTTATGCGTGTGTATTATACTGTATGCCATTAATATGTATAGAATAAACCCATTATTTACTGGCTCTTGGGTGTGTAATGCACAGTCACAATCAAATATCCACCAAAAGTTTCCTTCCATCGTGCAAATAAACTCAGTAATATATCAATATATTATCGTACAACACCTTACGTCACCTCAACCCCCTAAATTAATATTATGAGGGGCTGCAAAATCATTCATGTATTGTTCTTTATTACCAAGATAATTACTACCATGGAAGGAAAGTGTCGGTGGATATTCGATTGTGGCTGTGCTATTTTCCACAAAAATAGTGTCCATTATCCTGCCACAGTAAGAATAGAAGTAACCTGAGTTTGAAATTTGGGAAATCTTATGATCAGAAAAGAGATGTGTCGCCGTTTGTTGTGCTGGGAAAACCAGGAGGAGGGGAAAGAACTGGAGGTGAGGGGGGGAGGGAAGGGAAACTGGAGGAAGAGGAAGGGAACTGAAAGAGCTGAGGGCTGGATGAGTGGTGGCAAATTTAATTAACTGATAAGAGACTTTGATATGGAGTAATACCAACAGATAAAATAAAGTAAAATCTGAATATGTTGATACACAAGACTCAGGCTTTGGTCTACAACTCACTCAAAGGAATGTGAGGTGGCCGTAGCGGCATCATTCATGGTCTTGCATGGGCTGCCCCCAAATCTATATGTAGTCCCACAACTTCTTCACCAGTGGATGGGTGAAAGAATTTGGTGTAGCAGAGTCCAGTCCAGGTGAAGCTGTGGATGTCAGAGGCAGAGTAATTACCATGCTTCATTCTGTACATTCCACTCCAGTATGTTACTGGTAGTTATATAAACATTTGCCAGGCTGGTGCTCATATACTTAAGAGCCAGAGCAACAGGTAATGATGCAGGTGAATGTTGCTTGGTAGAAATGAAGAATCACACTTCCATAATATTATGTTTTTGTAAGCTTTCTAAGTTGGGTTAGATTAAGGTAGGTCAGGGTAGTTTAGTTCAGTTCTGGTAGTGCATAGATACAGGTAAATTTCCTGGTAATTCTGTAAGACAGTGGTTCTCAACTCAAGGTCCATGGTGACATCTTGGGTGGTCTATAGGACGTTCACTTACTTATTTACATGATACTTGATGTTGTTTTGATCCAAATCGGTCAGAGTCGTGGTGATCCGCCGTTGTAGCCAGTTCCATCGTCCCTAAGCAGTAGGTCCACCTGGTCTGGTATTGCATTTGTTGCTGCTCTGCAGTATTGTGAGTATCCTGGTACTGCTGGTTCATCCGGTACTGTATTTAGAAAGCCGTCCAGGCAGAGTTTAAACTTGTCTGCAGAGCAGCCAGTGAGGTCCCTTACTGTATATATTTAGGTAGGGAATTAAATATTTTGGGCCCATTGTAGCATAAGCTGGAGATAAGGAGGGTCTTGATCCTGGCTGGTGCGTGGGTGGGGGCTGTTTTTCTTTAACATTTCCATCCCAGTTCGTAGATATATTTTCGGTAAGAACTTGATTATGTAGGAAGAGTTGGGCACCAGATTTTCCAAGATCTTCCATGTGTAGATGGCGATATATCTGTCCCTGCTTCTCTGCTGCGAGTATAGGCCCAATTTCTTTAACCTGTCCCAATATGGAACATCTTTCAAACCTCTAATCTGCCTGGTGTAGGCTCATTGAACAGATTCCAGGGCTTGAATGTCTACTGCTTTGTGGGGGAAACAGAGCTGACAACAATAGTACAGTTTGGGCTGGATCAAAGCTCTCCACAGTGTTAACATGCAGTTTTCTTCTCTAGAGAAGAAGGTTTGAAGAACCCACCCTGCTATCCTTCTTGCTTTTTTCACAGTTTCTTGGATGTGATCTTTAAATGTACCATCCTCACTCAGGTGAACACCCAAACATTTCACAGGGGTACTGGTGATTATCACCTGCTTGTCGCTTGTTAGGATGTTGATCTGAGGATTTCTTGGTTACTTCCATTTCTGAGTAATTGGAATTTGCTATCGTTGATCATGTTATTTACTCTTGCCCATTTGAATATAATTTCTAAATCTTGTTGAAGACCGTCAACATCCTCTTCATTATTTGTGCTTTTACATATGTTCGTATCGTCAGCAAAGGAGGCTACTGCTGAGTGTGCTACGCCTTTACCAATATCCCCAATCAGTATGAGAAATAGCAGAGGACCGAGCACAGTCCCTTAGGGACACCACTGATGACTTCTTGCTCAGCTCATATAGTACCATTAGCAGCTACTACCTGGGATCTGTAAGCCAGGAATTCAGCCAGCCATACAACTTTTTTTCCAGCAATTCCATGTTTCCTTATTTTATGAAGCAGGATGCCATGATCGACTTTGTCGAAAGCCTTAGCGAAATCTAGGAATGTAGTGTCAAAAAAAAAAAATCTCCCAAACTTTGAAGTAGTTAATCGTAGTAGGCAAGTAGCTGCGACAGGCAAGATCTTCCATTCCGAAAGCCGTGTTGGCAAGCATTCAGCAGGTCGTGTTCTTCAAGGTAATTGTATTCTTATTTCGAACTATTTTTTCAAATATCTTTATCATATGCGAGGTGAGTGCAATAGGACGGTAGTTTTTTGGTGGTCCCCTGGTTTCCCCCTTGTGAATTGGCGTTATAATTGCTTTCTTTGCCGCCTTGGGTATTTTGCTGGTATCCAGGGAATGACGCCATAGCATATAATATATATTGGATGTGCTAATGACTCTTTGCACTTTATAAGGATAATAGTTTGTATACCATGTGGGCCAGGTGCTGAGTTGAGTTTAGCTCCACAGTTGCTGTCTTAATGTCTTCTGAGAAATCTATGTCTTGTAGTGTAGCAGGTCTCTCTCGAAGAACTGTTTGGTTAAAGAAGGTCCTAGGTTCTGCTATTAGCTTAGTATGGTCCGGGGTGCTGAATACGGTCTGATAGTGGTTAGCCAGAAGGTGACATTTTACTTCAGCATCATCTTCAACACGTTCTTCAGGTGTGAGTAGGGGACCAATGGGATTTAAGGACTTTGAAAACTGTTTTGCATAGTTAAAAAAAAAAACAATTTGGATTTACTTTTATGTTCAGAATGGCCTTGTTTTCTTCCCCTTTCCTTTGATTTTCATGTGATCTCTGGAGTTGTTCTTCTATTTGGACAATTTCTGACATCATTGCTGTCCTCCTTCTTTCAATATTTGTTGTTAAAATCTGTTTGTATAATTTTGATCTCTTCCTCATAAGGATCCTCCTTTCATTAGATAATATTAGTTGCCCAGCCCTTTAAGGCTTATTTGGGGAAATATATCTCCAACAAATGTCTAGCATAGTAGAGGTGATGGTTTTCAGCATAATGTCAGAGTTGAGATTTTGTAAAGTCAAGTCCCATTGGGTTGCTGCTAATGATTTATTCAACTCTCCCCAGTCCACTTCATCACTGTTAAAATTGAGAGCTCTGAAACCCTCTTGCTTTGACGCATATTCTTGTGTATTTTTCACATATTTCTCATCTTTCTTCGTTGTCAGTGTTACTAGAATCAGTTTGTGATCCGAGAAATTTGTGGTATCAGTTCTGTACATATGAACTAGCTCTTGATTATTAGTTATTAAAAGATCCAAGGTGTTTTTCTCTCTAGTTTGTTCTGTGATTTCTTGGCTTAAGAAATACTGGTTCATAAAGTCATGCAGGGCTATTACTTGATCTTGATCCTCTCGACTCCCTTTTTCAATACACCCCTGTACCCCTTTGATGATTGGGACGTTGAAGTCACCTGTTATTGTCAGATCTTGAGTATACGGTTGTTTCTGGTCCAGGGTCTGCTGAAGTATAGAGAGGACTTCAAGGAAGTTTTGCTTGCGGCACTGAGGGGGTCGATATAATTTGACAAAGATAAGTGAAAGCTTTTTGTCATGGAGTAGCAAACTTTCAACTTGCCTATTTGAGTAAGTTAAGAGAACCTCAGTGTTGGATGCCAGGTGACAGGTCCTTTCTATAATGTATATTATTGTACCACCATGTGACCTATCTTTTCTGTCTGCCCAGAAAATTGTGTAATTTTGTAGCTGGATTTCGGTATCAATAATGTCCTCACATAGGTGGGACTCCGTTAGTGCGAGGAAAGCTATGTGTTCGAGATGTGCAAGGTCAAAAAGGAAAGGTACAGTACAGTACTTTGCTTCTATTGGACTTGGAGTACAGGCCTTGAATATTTATCGTTATACTTGAAATGAATGTACTGTAAATCATTTTAAGTTTATGGAAAATTCAGTATGAACAATTTAATGAAAAATAGAATTTGCAATTAATTTAAAAATATTGTTTATGTTAAAAAAAAATCTAAAGGCAATCTTTAACCAAAATGCTTGTTGTGTACTGTAAGATATAATTATCCTTATCCAAAATTTAAATGGTCCATGGCTCAAAAGAAACATTTTTTTTATTACTTGGAAAAACAATAATAATATATCAAGCTCCAGGGCCTTAACCCTTACAGCCCAGGAGAGTCTATGCTTGCCTCTAGTTTTTGCCCTGCCGGTAGCGTCAACATTCCTCGATTTCCCCTATATTCACAACGCTCTCACTCTTAATCTATATAGTGTACTTATTTCAATATTGTTTCTTACTAACCTTCAACTCTTCCTCTATCGAATTGTACCATCTGGAGGGCTCTACGATGTATAGTTACGGAGATAGGGCAAGTTGAAGTAGACCATGTTTGCGAGCGAATCACTACTTTGTTTTGAATCATACGCTCGGCTGACGACTGTGGTTAAGGCTGTTCAGTTGCCCGCGAAACTCCCTTGTTTACTCACTCTTATTACTACTAATATGTATCGTATGTCATGATCTATACACAAAAAAATAATTTGTAACCTTGTAGGAATATCATGGTGTCAATGTCACGTACAAATATTCACTATGGTATTTTCCTACGATTGTTAGAGCACAAATTCGGACAAGGGCAAATACTTAAAAATAGCCCACACATCGTGAGGTCCAAGAATCAACTGAGTGGATAGCGGATTGATATTGTGATTGTGTTTACTAGCCCGCTGACAAGAAAAAGGAGACCTACATAGCCCTAAGTGGCGGAAAATAGCTATGACGGTATAACTAATCAGTCGGACTGCATGTACAGAAGGTATATCACGTCAGCGGATCTCTTAGGGTTAAGGGTTAACGTCCACAATATAAATTCTGGTACTGTACTTATTTCTAATACATCATAATTATTTCAGGTTCATGGATTATAGATAGACATGATGGTGTGATAGTAACAGCACACTTTGATTGCAAAGCTGGTCAAGGTGAGGATTCTTTGGTTTAACTTTTAATCACCATTTGCTACAACTTTTCTATATACTGTACTGTTGTGTACAATACCATTTCCAGAGCAAATGTATCATAAAATTTCTTACTACTTACACTGATACGATGTGTCATATTTGCTAAGTTCATTAATTAATGTACTAAAGTAGCCTTTTTTTTTGCATAATACTCTGGTGTATTGCATGCTGCAACTTCTCTTAGTAGTAGTGCCCCAGTTAGGATTGAGGGATGCCCTGGTTAGGACCAAAGGATGAACCGGTCTAGGTTAGGTTAGTTCAGTATTATCATGTGGTATTTCCAGTTATTGTACTTGAACAGTAATTCAGAGCAGATATGAGATTACAGGTATCGAGGGATTTAAAAGTTATAGAGTGAAAAATTAACAGTACAGTAGTGGTTGTAACCAGTACAGAGCCATCAAAAACAGTTGCTTGATATGGTAGCCACTGATACAATATGTAACCCCCAGACCATAAAGTAACTTCATATAGGGCGGAATGGGAGAATTCATCTATTAAGGGTTAACTCTTCCAGATAATAAACAATTACTTTTAAATTAAAAATGAACAAAGTAAATATTACAAGCAATCACCACTCTACGATGGTCACTTCAATTTCAGTGACGGGCCTTGTGTCCAAATGTTCTCCCACTAGACCTCAGAAGGCTTCTATGCCAAGCCTTGTGTCTGAAGGTTTACCACCGGACCTCAGAGGGACCTTCTATCACGTTAGTTAATGACCTTGGGTGTGGAGCTTCCTCCCCAGACCTCAGAGGGTCCTATACAACAATCACAAATGAATATCACTCTTTATCATGTAAAATACACACTGGAGAGGTAAACGTATTTTTGAGACACCAGGGTTCGAATCCCACCGCTTTTTACAATAATAAAAATATGACACACCAGTGTATGATACTCTATCCTTTCGCTGGATCAACCCGGTCAGGAAAAAAACCCTGAATAACTGAACTTGCCCTGCGAATACCAAAACAAAATCATACAAAGGCAAGTCCAGTTCCTCTTCAGTATACGCTGCCACCACCAACCCAAGATTGATCAGAGGATCCAAGCTATCACACACTGGAGGGGTAACGTAGCGTTAGCTTACTAGGCACGCGTGGAAGCAACCCAGAATTACTTTAACGGGGTTTCGACCAGTCTAATTCTAGATAGGAACACAGTCCATTTAGGGTTATATCGGTGACGGAATACTCAACTAATTATAATTGGTTTATTATGATACTATAAAATTCACAAAAACAATAATAATCTATATATATAAAACAGTCTGTCTGTTTGTTTAGCCGATATACAAGGCCGCATTGTTTCATCTAGAGTAATAATTTTTACATGAATGTCATCGCTGAAAGCTCAGGAGTGTCCTCCGCTTACAAAAAAAAAAAGTTTTAAAATTATCAATGGGGGTTTATTAGTGAGCCATGGGCATGTCACCTCCACCTATACACCCTCGATGGACACTCAAACCTCTTTAATAGAAACATAAGTCTTTAAACAGAAGTTGGAGGACAGATGAAGAATTAAATTGAGCAAAGGACGAAGAAAAGGAATTTGAGGACGAAGGAAGCCTTATATTGACGAAGGAAAAGGCTGGTACAGAGATAGAGAGGGTGGGACAAGGGGAGTTGATTATTCTCCACCTATACACCCTCGATGGACACTCAAACCTCTTTACTATAAACTTAAATCTTTAAATAGAAGTTGGAGGACAGAGGAAGAATTAAATTGAGCAAAGGACAAAGAAAAGGAATTTGAGGACGAAGGAAGCCTTATATTGACGAAGGAAAAGGCCGGTACAGAGATAGAGAGGGTGGGACAAGGGGACCCACGCAAGGCCTGAGCTGGGCAGCAACCGTTAACAGTCCCCCCCCTCTCTCTCTCTCTCATGCACAGGGGGGTCGGAAGGGAGGGGTACGGGAATAGGAGATAGATAGATAGAGATAGATACAGATAGATAGAGATAGAGATAGAGATAGAGATAGAGAGATAGAGTTAGATAGATAGAGATAGATAGAGTTAGATAGAGTTAGATATATATATATATATATATATATATATATATATATATATATATATATATATATATATATATATATATATATATATACATTGATAGATAGATAGATATAGATAGATAGATAGATATACTGTAGATAGATAGATAGATAGATATACTGTAGATAGATAGATAGATAGATAGATACAAATAGATAGATAGATATAGATATAAATAAATAGATATAGATAGTAATAGATAGATATAGATATATAGATCCCCGGACAACGTCGGGTATCCCTGCTAGTATATATATATACCCCCCCAATCCTAAACCCCGCTGTCACTAGAACTGGGACAATCCCGAGTTACGCTAGGGGCAGAGCTAAACAAACAAAGAAACAAAAATAGTAATAAATTCACTCAAAATATTTCCTTCTCCCTACTCTTAAATAAAAAAAATACATACATATCTCCTACTGCCGAAACAGATATTATACTTCAAGAAATGAATTATTTTCTATCTTGCCAGCAATCTCTAAACCTTAACACTGGTACACGTGTGAACTACTTTTCACTAAGGGATTGTGCTTTAATGGCTGTCACCACGGGAGACGAAGAGAGACTCTATTAACAACATACTAATATACTAAAATTATATTACCTCATAATTAACATTTGTATTCACTGGCGCACTATTATTCCAATCCAAGAGTTACCTGTCACCACGGGAGACGAAGAGAGACTGAGTGTGAGACAAATGCTTCACTTCCTTCTCACCTCGTCCTTGCCGTCTTGTGGCGTCTACTCGTAACAAAGTAGTCCCTTAGATTCTATATTTCGACAATTCCTCTAATTTCTTCCTCACAGGGGTATCACACAGTTACATTTTATGATTAACTTATATCCTTATTATTCTAATACATTTCCTTTACCTTCAATTAAATATAATACAATTCTACTAATATACAGTACACATATTTGTTCCGCCAATAGAAATGGCTTGTCCTCTCTTTGGGACCCTAAACCTAACTTAATTAATTTTCTAAGTAAATTACAATTAATAATGCTGGTATCACAATTATACATTATAATTTTAAAGGCAGGTCATTCCCTGTTTTCAATTAATTCTGTACACGTATTTTTCCTATTCCTAACACTTCACCTAAGTCTCATTATTTCTCTATTTATAATAATTATTTGTATTTATTTCCTATCTCTCACTAACAATATTATTTACATCTTACATCCTATTACCTGTATAAATATCCTAAATAACATTTTAAATAAAATAGGGGTGTTACAATCACAAGCCAAATATATAATCACGACTCGATGGGACATAGCTAAGACGATTACACCGACTAGCCCAAGGGTCACGTACAGCTCCGGACAAAACTTTCTCGACTCGTATGGCAGCATTTGGCATCTGATAGGGTGATGGGGGTTGGAGTTAGGGGAGACTCTTCACTAAATCTTAATATTCAGTGTGTGTGTATGTGTGCTATCAGTGGGAGGACCTGTGTATGTATGTATGATAGTATACTTAGAGCCAGTGTACAGTAGTTTGTGCTTCTCTCAAGATTCAGAGTTGCCAAATGCTGCCAACCAAGTCGAGAGAGTTTTGTCCGGAGCTGTACCTACACGTAATACACCCGGTAATGATCATAATAATAATAATAATGAACACAATACACGGAAAATATGCATAAAAGCAGCACGCGGCAAATACGTGTTATTTATGTATATTTCAGTATGGAATAATGTTATATGTTCGTGCGTAAAGTGACGGTTTCACTTACTAAAGCCAAAATAACCCATGAAATATCGCGAGCGCAAGTCCAGCGCAGCTGTATAAGTCTACGGTGTCTATATCCTAGGTTCATACTCCACTCTTCACGATGTCTGTCTATCCCAGGTGTTTCTTTAAAATAAGCCACTGAACACTGTAAACAGTAGTCCACATCATGATGGGATGCCCATGTGCTACTCAAGTTGCCATCTTTTAAATTATGTATTTTTTGGTTAATTTATGAAGCCTTCAATATTCTTTTAATTCAACCAGCATTTATATATACATTATTTCATTCATTACTCACTTAAATTCATAATTTTTGTTCTCATGTCATATTATTACAATCATTATTATTACAATCTAGCAACCTTGTGTATTCATCCGCAATGTTCCTTCATCCCATTTTCACTGCTACGTGTCAAACTCCCACTACCATCATGGCCTCCACTAGCATCACTACCTCGGGTATGGCCGCTTTTTTCATTCGTACTTCGGTAAGCCCAGAGAACTTTTTAATCTATGTGTTGACCATGGCCTTATTTTAAGATCAAAGCAGTGTGACCAGTGTGGACAGGAGGCAACAATGGATTTTAATAAAAAACTGTGGCAGTGTAATAAGTACGTGGTGAAAAAATAAGAAAAAAAGGGCCAGGTGTGGATGGAGCCAGAGTGCACATAAAAATACATTATTTTATCATGTCCATTTAGATATAGAAACTGTATTAATTTTCATTAACTTATATCTTCGTGACAATTTCACCTACAAATTGGCACAGGAGGAAATCACTGGCTTGTCATACCATTCCATCTGTGATTAGGCACGTTGAGGTGCTGGTGGAATGGTGTGTCAAGAGAGAGGGCAAGATTGGTGGACCTGGGAAAATTGTGGAGATTGATGAGAGCAAGTTCGGGAGGAGAAAATATAATGTGGGACGCTTGGTGGAGGGCCAATGGGTGTTTGGTGGCATATGCCGCCAAACCAGGGAGGTGTTCTTGGTGCCTGTAGAGAAACGTGATCGGGAAACCCTTTTCGATGTCATCAAGCAGAGAGTAAAGCCAGGTACCACAATATATAGACATAATTATCAGACATATTCATTCAAATTGCATTACGTTTGACGAGTATGTGTCATCTAAACACATCATTTAATGTATATGTTATAAACAAAAATATTCATGACGAAATATTACTTATTCTTTTGATATATTAATTTTAATAAATCTAAAACCACTACATCAACGGTGGCAAGAGTTCCATTTACGCTACTTAACTGAAGGGGTCATAAGGTAGGGGGTAATAATGGGGTGGATAACATCATGTTTGCATAAATTAACAGGATATGTATACCTATTTCAAAGCATTATTTTCACATTAATGAGCAGTGTTGTTTGCAATAAATACCCAATTTTCATTTAACGCCAATCTCCATCAGGTACAACTATCATTTCTGACTGTTGGCGGGCCTACAACTGCCTGGAAGAGGAGGGATATACACACCTGACCGTCAACCACAGCATCAACTTCGTCGACCCAAACACCCATGCCCATACCAACACCATTGAGCGTTTGTGGAGGGAGGCAAAGAGGAAGGTTCCTTTATTTGGGCGCCGTAAGAAACATTTTGTGGGCTACCTGGCGAATACAATGTTTCTTATGGCATTCCCAAATGCCAACTAGAGGTTCCACCACTTTCTTCTGGAAGCTGCTGCCCTCTACAACCCACAACAACCTCAACCCTGATTACTCTTCATCTCCACAATTTTCCTGCAAGTTTCATGTCGCTCACAGTCTGGTAAGAGTTACAACTTGTTTTTACTATATTTTATTTAATAATACCAATAATTATGTACAACACTTAGAATGGCAACTCTGGTAGTGTGCTTAGAATAATGAAAGAGTCCCGGTACTCTGCCCCGGTTTGGTCCCGGTAGTGTGCCCCAGTTAGGTCCCGGTAGTGTGTCTCAGTTAGGTCCTGGTAGTCTGCCCCGGTTAGGTCCCAGTAGTCTGATCCGGTTAGGTCCCGTTAGTCTGCCTCAGTTAGATCCCGGTAGTCTGCCCTGGTTAGATTAGGTTAATTATCGAAACTTGGCTCGGATTTTGGAAGATGTGTGTGTGTGTGTGTGTGTAGTAGTTTGATTATCATGGATTCTGTCGACTTGTACATATAGTTGCATGCCTGTTGATTGACGCTCCGGCGCAATTAAAAAAAAAAAAAAACTTTGTCTGGTACTATGAAGGGTTGGCACTCCAGACATACGACACGGGACAACACTCCCCCTCCTCATTTTCCACCTTTCAGTTAAATTATATTTTTTTTTATTTAGATCAATGCTTTGTAATTCTAAGAAAAAAATACACATTTTTGTGAATACTAAATTTATAATATTACGGAAAACCGAAATGCTATTAATTAAATGTAGTAATGTTTAAACGGAACATTTTCTGCTGCCTGTATAATCCGCAGGTCTTCATCCTACCCATAACTCGAAACCTTGTTTTCCTATGTATGTACCAGGTATGTATGTATGCATACCTGTATGTACCAGGCATGTGTGTATGTGTACCGGGCATGAGTATATGTATACCGGGTTGCCAACAATTGTTGGCAGCTCCTGATTTAAACCCATCCCTTTTAGTCCATGTATCAATCCACCCTATCTTTAAAGCCAGTCAGTGTTTTTGCATTTAATACTTCTCTTGGAAGCTTGTTCGACTCGTCCACCACGCTATTCCTAAACCAATGTTTTCCTATTTCGTGGCTAAAACGGTATTATCTAGTTTGAATTCATTTGAGCGTGTTTTTAGTACCTTGCTTAAGTCTCCGAAGTTAAACCCTTTCATTCATCTAAATACCTCAATCATGTCACCTCTCAGGTGAGGGCCTGAAAATATTTACTCTTCCGATTTGAGTTTCAGGCACTAACTATGTACATATATACACTAAATACATACATATACCAGGCCTTCGTCTCCACGCTGGAGGTAGCCCGGTCACGTTGCACTACCTCCGAAACAAAATGCCCAAAGGTAGAACTTACTATCCCACACACAACTGCCATCTTGTCAACCAGCATGGTACACTTATCCTATGCTTTCACACTATACTCTTTCCCTGATGTTCCTTTCCTTATTCTCTTGACTTCCTTCCATAAAATTTTCTTATATTCTGGAAATTTTCAGTTAACTTCCCCCCCACCTATGTATCATCTGCATCGCGTAAAGCTTTCCTTGTTCTATTTCTCTTTTCCTTGTAACACTCACGCGATTCCTCATCTTTTCTCTGTAACTCCAAACGCTCGCCTCTTTTCCACTATAGCTGCCTTAACTTCCTCACACCACTATTCACTACTCGTCCTCAAACCAACTCCAATTCGTCTCCAACCACAAACCTTCTCCGTACATCCTATTACTGCCTTTTTAAACATTTCCCATTCCTCCTCTACTTCACCTGTCTCCCTTACTCCATTCCAATTCATAGCAATCCCCTCTTAATACTCCAATATCTTCTCTTTCTTGCTCAACTCACATACTTTTGAAGCCCTCTTTACTCGTTCCCTATTTCTTGGTACCACTCGTAAATTCACTCTTAATCTACCCTCTACTAGGAAATGGTCCGAAATACCACTCCCTTCCCCCTTAATACTTTAACATCTAAAGCAGTCTTTGACACTACCACATAGTCCATTAAAGCTCTATCTACCATTCTCCCATTTATCTGTCTTACCCACTTACATTTATATATTTCCTTTATCTTAATAAATGTATTTCCAACTGCTAGCTCTCTCTCTCTCTACACATAACCCAATCATTCTATCACCACTCATTTATTCCCAGCACCCCATATCTATCCACAACCTCTCTACTACCTCATCCCCCACTTTTGTTGATTTGATTTTACAGAGAGAGAGAGAGAGAGAGAGAGAGAGAGAGAGGTTTTTGTTCTACCATCGTTAACTAAAGGTATTGGAGCGAGGAGATAAAATATTGCTCGTCTCTTCTGTGAGCTACACGACAATGACACACGAGGCGAAGGTAGTGAAACTGGTGTGTGTGTTGGATGGATTCTGATTGTCACAATGCAAGCTCGCGTTACCTTTGCTACACAGACATCACATGAATCATTGTCTCACTGTGTTGGCGATTGTCACAATACAAGTTTTCTATATATTCACTTTCCACCACATATCTGTTCTATCTTGCACATCCACACATATTATTCATTTACACATCATCTTCAAGGATTCCAAGTTCCCTTGAAGAATTACAATAGGCTTTTATTTTCAGGCATGATCAAGGGGGAGAGAGGAGATGGGGGTGAAATCTTCCTTCCACAAGATGTTGAGGCTGTCTAACATTTTAGTGATCACTACCATAGACATTATCTAATGATGTTGAGGCTATAATATCCAACATAATTTTTAGTGAGTCCTGAGATGGCTACTATACTATTCACCTTATGATGTTAAGGCCATGACCCAGTAAGTGGGTATTGCCTGCATTAGTTATGTGGGCAATACTTTAAGGGGTTTGGCGCCCCTTCGGCCCCAGCCACAAGCTTTTAGTTCTTCAACTGTCCCTCTTTTCTTTCTAATTCCTTCCTGCTTGCTGTCTCACCTCTCTATCACCTTTTTCTTTTTCTGTGTATGAGCCAGATGAGTCTGTAATAAAGCTGTAGTCTTGAGATAATAAATAATAAAACGCCTAATAGTTGTATACCCTGACCCATGTTGAGGATAACAGTTAAACCAAGACAGATCCCGACAGACACTGCCATGAAGAGCAACAACTTCCCCTAATGTCATTTTTGTAAAAAAATAAGTTTTGTTTATACCGAGTAACGAATCCTCTCTAATCTAACTTAACCTAACCTAAGTAAAGTAAAGTAACGCATGTACAGCTCCGGACAGATCAATGGTCCACACCATATCCATCTGTGTCTTGGTTTGGGCCTCGTTTGATCTGGCAACAGTTGCAGGTGGAGGGAGGGGGGATGTTAGTGGGAGAGAAGGAGAGAAATGTGGGCGGGGCTATATAGGAGGGTAACGAATGATCAGGTAGAGAAGACGGTGTGTCAGGAGGAAGGAATGAATAGTATCGAATCACCAATAGTTTAAAATAGGGTTCTTCAAACCTTTTCAGTCGTGACCCAGTTTTTACTAAGACATCATTCTTGCAACCCATACAGAAAGATGTTAAAAATGATCAGAATTATCAACCTAAAAAAATACAAGGCCAGAAAATGAAATGCAATAATTATGATTAAAAGGCATTTTAACCAGAATTATTTACAGAATTATAAACACTGCGGCCACAGTCTCATCTACCCCTCCCTCTCTCTCTCTCTTTCTCTCTCTGAAGAAGGCTAATATTTGTGCAATGATTTTGTTTTATTGATAATTAGATATATGAATATTCGATTATAAAACTTTGTTAGGTGAATTCATGTGTGAACTTCATAGTTATTTAATGTCACGAATATTATTATTCTATTTTATTCATGCGTTAATTTTTGTGAGTTTGGAGGAATTCGGGACCCGTAGTTTGAAGAACCAGGGTTTAGAGAAGTGCATACTGCATTAACGTAGGTGGATATAGGAGAGAAGTAATATGATGATTTGAGGCGAGGGTGAAGGGGAAGAGGGTAAGAGAAATGAAGGTGATTAGTTGAAAAGTAATAAGAAACAAATATAAATAGAATATCTGCTATATTATATGTATATACATAAAGCCGAAATTCTGTCTGTATGTGTTCTGTGTGTGTGTTCCCGCGATGTACGCCCTCATCATTTGTCCTAGAGTGAAAATGTTTACATGAGTTTGATCGCTAAATCCTGGGGAGTGTTTTTGACCTATAAAAAATATGTTTTTGAAATATCAATGTAGGGTTGGGGGGGGGGGGGGTTTCGAACCCCTGGATTTGTGAGCCATGGTTATGTCTCCTCCACAAACTTTCTTTCTCTCTCTCTCTCCCCCACATGCACTCTCTCTCTCTCTATCTCTGTCTCTCCCCCACATGCTTTCTCTCTCTCTCTAAATATCAATCTAATCCCTCGTGCTTGTTGTCCAGCCTATTTATCACCTTCTCCCAAGCACAGCACAGCTGTTTGATTTTTTTTTTTTTCGGTAAAAGATAATAATCATATTTGTCAACAAATTCATAAAGCTATTTACCAAGATTTTTTCTTCTAAATATGCATTTTCTTAAAAATAATCTATTTTAAACTTCAATGGCGTTTTCAATAAACTTGTAATAATTTTATGCATAGGCTATAATTATATATTACGCCCTTCGGGCGGTGGAAGCTATACGTAAGGAACTTATTTGTTTCTTGGCATAGACAGGAGGAATCTGAAGCCTCCAATTTTCATACACGATCACAGAGTTCTAAATAAAGGAAGGATATAATAATACAACACTGATATGTAACAAATGCAAACTTCACTACCACCTCCACTACTACCACCTCCTGTACTACATCAACCACTACCACCTCCACTACTACCACCACCACTACCACCACTACCACTATTACTACCACTACTACCATCACCACTACTACCACCACTACCACCACCACCACCACCACCACTACAACATCAACCACTACCACTCCACTACTACCACCACCACTACTACTACTACATCAACCACTACCACCACTACTACTACCATCACCATTACTACCACCACTACCACTACCACCACCATTACATCAACCACTACCACCTCCACTACTACCACCACCACCTATTCCCGCACTCCCCAAACCCCGCACCCCAAGCCTTACCTTACGTCTTAGTGTATGTGTATGTGTGTATGTGTGTGTGTATGTGTGTGTGTGTGTACGGTGTGTGTGTGTGTGTACCCTAGTGTGTGTTGTTTACGATAGGGGGGGTGGGGGGGTGCGGGAGTAGGGGGACAGGCTTGTGTGTGGGGGGGGGGGGTTAGAGGGGTGCGGGAATATGGGGCACAGTGAGATTAACGTGTCCAAACCGCTAACATGGTTCGTCGATATAACACCCGACCTGCTGGGTCTACTCTTATTTACAGCCTTCTGCATACCACCACGACCAGAGAGTGACGTCTCGAGGACCTGATCGACCACTGCTCGAGGAAGGGAAAGGGGCCCTTTGTTATCCATATAATATTATTATTTAACATTACTATTTCAGTGCATTTATATACTTGTTTTACTTACACAAACACACAAGCATACATTCAGTTACACAAATTCATGCATCTACCCTTTATAAACCTGTGTACGACATGCTTACGCCCTCGTATGTTATTTGGGGAGATAACTGTCTTTTTATTTTCCGAATTTGACTCGCTGCTATACGCAAACCAGAGGAGATAGTCGACTTCTATTTGCATATTCTGGTGTGCAAAATAAAGCTCTGCAAACTTATAAGACAAAGACTAACCATCGAGTAACTTCAAATTTCGGTGGTGTTTTGCGGATGTGGGACCAGGTATGGACCTGGAATTGCGGTTCTTTTTTAGAGGTTAATGTAGTCAGCGTGTAAGTACCGTGATTCCATTTTTTGGCTAAAATATGATGGCAGCAAAAAGACGGAACAACATTAATATTACCTAAACTGGGAGACGCGATGGCAGAGTGGATAGAGAGATGAACTGCGAGTGGCAAGGGCCCGGGTTTGAGTCCACGAAGAAACGTTTGGGATTATTCAGAGATAAACTGGGTCCAGCTGTTCGTCAATTATCCTGGCTACACGTCAAGAAAATACCCCCTTCATCGTCGCCAACTCACAATATAAAAGATGTCAAACCATATTCCAAGATGCTGTGAGTGACGGTGTAGCTGCTCTCTCCTGATAGTGATGTGAATAAATAAGGCGTCGTCATCTAGTGGGACAGAAGAGAGGCTAAGGTAAAGTCATGGTCTAATGTACTGCAACCTGGTGAATAAAAGCGAGCTATTTGAGTTAATTTTATTAACCAAAATTGCATACACCAACAGCTATAGTTTCGGATCATTTTTCGAAGCCATCTCATTGGAAGGTGTTACAGTACATTAGACCATGACTTTACCAACATCACCACGAAGCTCCACTGTTTCATCTGGTGTGACACCCAAATATCTCGGGGCCTCGCAAGAGTCACTTGCTATTGACAGCCATCAATCCCGAGGTTGAGGCAAAAAAATAAAAATTAATAACGATTAATTAGCAGTGTAATTTCAAATGTCCGCAGGTACTGCCCACTGAAAAATATCCACTAGAAATTTAGCGCTTTCATCGGGGGGGGGGGGGGGATATTATGTAATTTTGGACTATAAAGATCCCTAGATCGTTTTCTAATTCCTTCCTCCCCTCCCCTCTCCTACCTTCCTCCTCTTCCCTTCCCTTCCTCCTTTCCCCTTCCCTTCCTTTCTCCTCTCCTCTTTCCTTACTCCCTACTCTCCGTTTCTGCTCATTCATTTTCTTCTCTTTTCGTTCGTCTTTCTCTCGCCTTCTCTTTCACTCTATTCTCTTCTCCTTCCTCCATACTCTTTCCTTTCTATTTTTCCTCCTCACCCCTTTACTTCCATCCTACTCTCCCCTCTCCTTCCTTCATGATGTCTCTCCTTCCCTCCTCCTATCCACTCTCCTTCCTTCTGGCCCTCCCCATTTCTTCTTTCCCTATTTGACAGTTGAAAAAGAGATATAAATAATAGTATCCGTAATAAGAAAACAAAACAATACATAGACAGACAGATAAGCAGAGCAATTCACGAAGCCATTGAATTATAAACAATTAACACACATATTGCAATTTTGGTCAATGAAAAATATATCGAATTCATTTGTACAGACTACTACTACTACTACTACTACTACTACTACTACTACTACTACTACTACTACTACTACTACTACTACTACTACTACTACTACTACTACTACTACTACTACTACTACTACTACTACTACTACTACTACTACTACTACTACTACTACTACTACTACTACTACTACTACTACTACTACTACTACTACTACTACTACTACTACTACTACTACTACTACTACTACTACTACTACTACTACTACTACTACTACTACTACTACTACTACTACTACTACTACTACTACTACTACTACTACTACTACTACTACTACTACTACTACTACTACTACTACTACTACTACTACTACTACTACTACTACTACTACTACTACTACTACTACTACTACTACTACTACTACTACTACTACTACTACTACTACTACTACTACTACTACTACTACTACTACTACTACTACTACTACTACTACTACTACTACTACTACTACTACTACTACTACTACTACTACTACTACTACTACTACTACTACTACTACTACTACTACTACTACTACTACTACTACTACTACTACTACTACTACTACTACTACTACTACTACTACTACTACTACTACTACTACTACTACTACTACTACTACTACTACTACTACTACTACTACTACTACTACTACTACTACTACTACTACTACTACTACTACTACTACTACTACTACTACTACTACTACTACTACTACTACTACTACTACTACTACTACTACTACTACTACTACTACTACTACTACTACTACTACTACTACTACTACTACTACTACTACTACTACTACTACTACTACTACTACTACTACTACTACTACTACTACTACTACTACTACTACTACTACTACTACTACTACTACTACTACTACTACTACTACTACTACTACTACTACTACTACTACTACTACTACTACTACTACTACTACTACTACTACTACTACTACTACTACTACTACTACTACTACTACTACTACTACTACTACTACTACTACTACTACTACTACTACTACTACTACTACTACTACTACTACTACTACTACTACTACTACTACTACTACTACTACTACTACTACTACTACTACTACTACTACTACTACTACTACTACTACTACTACTACTACTACTACTACTACTACTACTACTACTACTACTACTACTACTACTACTACTACTACTACTACTACTACTACTACTACTACTACTACTACTACTACTACTACTACTACTACTACTACTACTACTACTACTACTACTACTACTACTACTACTACTACTACTACTACTACTACTACTACTACTACTACTACTACTACTACTACTACTACTACTACTACTACTACTACTACTACTACTACTACTACTACTACTACTACTACTACTACTACTACTACTACTACTACTACTACTACTACTACTACTACTACTACTACTACTACTACTACTACTACTACTACTACTACTACTACTACTACTACTACTACTACTACTACTACTACTACTACTACTACTACTACTACTACTACTACTACTACTACTACTACTACTACTACTACTACTACTACTACTACTACTACTACTACTACTACTACTACTACTACTACTACTACTACTACTACTACTACTACTACTACTACTACTACTACTACTACTACTACTACTACTACTACTACTACTACTACTACTACTACTACTACTACTACTACTACTACTACTACTACTACTACTACTACTACTACTACTACTACTACTACTACTACTACTACTACTACTACTACTACTACTACTACTACTACTACTACTACTACTACTACTACTACTACTACTACTACTACTACTACTACTACTACTACTACTACTACTACTACTACTACTACTACTACTACTACTACTACTACTACTACTACTACTACTACTACTACTACTACTACTACTACTACTACTACTACTACTACTACTACTACTACTACTACTACTACTACTACTACTACTACTACTACTACTACTACTACTACTACTACTACTACTACTACTACTACTACTACTACTACTACTACTACTACTACTACTACTACTACTACTACTACTACTACTACTACTACTACTACTACTACTACTACTACTACTACTACTACTACTACTACTACTACTACTACTACTACTACTACTACTACTACTACTACTACTACTACTACTACTACTACTACTACTACTACTACTACTACTACTACTACTACTACTACTACTACTACTACTACTACTACTACTACTACTACTACTACTACTACTACTACTACTACTACTACTACTACTACTACTACTACTACTACTACTACTACTACTACTACTACTACTACTACTACTACTACTACTACTACTACTACTACTACTACTACTACTACTACTACTACTACTACTACTACTACTACTACTACTACTACTACTACTACTACTACTACTACTACTACTACTACTACTACTACTACTACTACTACTACTACTACTACTACTACTACTACTACTACTACTACTACTACTACTACTACTACTACTACTACTACTACTACTACTACTACTACTACTACTACTACTACTACTACTACTACTACTACTACTACTACTACTACTACTACTACTACTACTACTACTACTACTACTACTACTACTACTACTACTACTACTACTACTACTACTACTACTACTACTACTACTACTACTACTACTACTACTACTACTACTACTACTACTACTACTACTACTACTACTACTACTACTACTACTACTACTACTACTACTACTACTACTACTACTACTACTACTACTACTACTACTACTACTACTACTACTACTACTACTACTACTACTACTACTACTACTACTACTACTACTACTACTACTACTACTACTACTACTACTACTACTACTACTACTACTACTACTACTACTACTACTACTACTACTACTACTACTACTACTACTACTACTACTACTACTACTACTACTACTACTACTACTACTACTACTACTACTACTACTACTACTACTACTACTACTACTACTACTACTACTACTACTACTACTACTACTACTACTACTACTACTACTACTACTACTACTACTACTACTACTACTACTACTACTACTACTACTACTACTACTACTACTACTACTACTACTACTACTACTACTACTACTACTACTACTACTACTACTACTACTACTACTACTACTACTACTACTACTACTACTACTACTACTACTACTACTACTACTACTACTACTACTACTACTACTACTACTACTACTACTACTACTACTACTACTACTACTACTACTACTACTACTACTACTACTACTACTACTACTACTACTACTACTACTACTACTACTACTACTACTACTACTACTACTACTACTACTACTACTACTACTACTACTACTACTACTACTACTACTACTACTACTACTACTACTACTACTACTACTACTACTACTACTACTACTACTACTACTACTACTACTACTACTACTACTACTACTACTACTACTACTACTACTACTACTACTACTACTACTACTACTACTACTACTACTACTACTACTACTACTACTACTACTACTACTACTACTACTACTACTACTACTACTACTACTACTACTACTACTACTACTACTACTACTACTACTACTACTACTACTACTACTACTACTACTACTACTACTACTACTACTACTACTACTACTACTACTACTACTACTACTACTACTACTACTACTACTACTACTACTACTACTACTACTACTACTACTACTACTACTACTACTACTACTACTACTACTACTACTACTACTACTACTACTACTACTACTACTACTACTACTACTACTACTACTACTACTACTACTACTACTACTACTACTACTACTACTACTACTACTACTACTACTACTACTACTACTACTACTACTACTACTACTACTACTACTACTACTACTACTACTACTACTACTACTACTACTACTACTACTACTACTACTACTACTACTACTACTACTACTACTACTACTACTACTACTACTACTACTACTACTACTACTACTACTACTACTACTACTACTACTACTACTACTACTACTACTACTACTACTACTACTACTACTACTACTACTACTACTACTACTACTACTACTACTACTACTACTACTACTACTACTACTACTACTACTACTACTACTACTACTACTACTACTACTACTACTACTACTACTACTACTACTACTACTACTACTACTACTACTACTACTACTACTACTACTACTACTACTACTACTACTACTACTACTACTACTACTACTACTACTACTACTACTACTACTACTACTACTACTACTACTACTACTACTACTACTACTACTACTACTACTACTACTACTACTACTACTACTACTACTACTACTACTACTACTACTACTACTACTACTACTACTACTACTACTACTACTACTACTACTACTACTACTACTACTACTACTACTACTACTACTACTACTACTACTACTACTACTACTACTACTACTACTACTACTACTACTACTACTACTACTACTACTACTACTACTACTACTACTACTACTACTACTACTACTACTACTACTACTACTACTACTACTACTACTACTACTACTACTACTACTACTACTACTACTACTACTACTACTACTACTACTACTACTACTACTACTACTACTACTACTACTACTACTACTACTACTACTACTACTACTACTACTACTACTACTACTACTACTACTACTACTACTACTACTACTACTACTACTACTACTACTACTACTACTACTACTACTACTACTACTACTACTACTACTACTACTACTACTACTACTACTACTACTACTACTACTACTACTACTACTACTACTACTACTACTACTACTACTACTACTACTACTACTACTACTACTACTACTACTACTACTACTACTACTACTACTACTACTACTACTACTACTACTACTACTACTACTACTACTACTACTACTACTACTACTACTACTACTACTACTACTACTACTACTACTACTACTACTACTACTACTACTACTACTACTACTACTACTACTACTACTACTACTACTACTACTACTACTACTACTACTACTACTACTACTACTACTACTACTACTACTACTACTACTACTACTACTACTACTACTACTACTACTACTACTACTACTACTACTACTACTACTACTACTACTACTACTACTACTACTACTACTACTACTACTACTACTACTACTACTACTACTACTACTACTACTACTACTACTACTACTACTACTACTACTACTACTACTACTACTACTACTACTACTACTACTACTACTACTACTACTACTACTACTACTACTACTACTACTACTACTACTACTACTACTACTACTACTACTACTACTACTACTACTACTACTACTACTACTACTACTACTACTACTACTACTACTACTACTACTACTACTACTACTACTACTACTACTACTACTACTACTACTACTACTACTACTACTACTACTACTACTACTACTACTACTACTACTACTACTACTACTACTACTACTACTACTACTACTACTACTACTACTACTACTACTACTACTACTACTACTACTACTACTACTACTACTACTACTACTACTACTACTACTACTACTACTACTACTACTACTACTACTACTACTACTACTACTACTACTACTACTACTACTACTACTACTACTACTACTACTACTACTACTACTACTACTACTACTACTACTACTACTACTACTACTACTACTACTACTACTACTACTACTACTACTACTACTACTACTACTACTACTACTACTACTACTACTACTACTACTACTACTACTACTACTACTACTACTACTACTACTACTACTACTACTACTACTACTACTACTACTACTACTACTACTACTACTACTACTACTACTACTACTACTACTACTACTACTACTACTACTACTACTACTACTACTACTACTACTACTACTACTACTACTACTACTACTACTACTACTACTACTACTACTACTACTACTACTACTACTACTACTACTACTACTACTACTACTACTACTACTACTACTACTACTACTACTACTACTACTACTACTACTACTACTACTACTACTACTACTACTACTACTACTACTACTACTACTACTACTACTACTACTACTACTACTACTACTACTACTACTACTACTACTACTACTACTACTACTACTACTACTACTACTACTACTACTACTACTACTACTACTACTACTACTACTACTACTACTACTACTACTACTACTACTACTACTACTACTACTACTACTACTACTACTACTACTACTACTACTACTACTACTACTACTACTACTACTACTACTACTACTACTACTACTACTACTACTACTACTACTACTACTACTACTACTACTACTACTACTACTACTACTACTACTACTACTACTACTACTACTACTACTACTACTACTACTACTACTACTACTACTACTACTACTACTACTACTACTACTACTACTACTACTACTACTACTACTACTACTACTACTACTACTACTACTACTACTACTACTACTACTACTACTACTACTACTACTACTACTACTACTACTACTACTACTACTACTACTACTACTACTACTACTACTACTACTACTACTACTACTACTACTATACTACTACTACTACTACTACTACTACTACTACTACTACTACTACTACTACTACTACTACTACTACTACTACTACTACTACTACTACTACTACTACTACTACTACTACTACTACTACTACTACTACTACTACTACTACTACTACTACTACTACTACTACTACTACTACTACTACTACTACTACTACTACTACTACTACTACTACTACTACTACTACTACTACTACTACTACTACTACTACTACTACTACTACTACTACTACTACTACTACTACTACTACTACTACTACTACTACTACTACTACTACTACTACTACTACTACTACTACTACTACTACTACTACTACTACTACTACTACTACTACTACTACTACTACTACTACTACTACTACTACTACTACTACTACTACTACTACTACTACTACTACTACTACTACTACTACTACTACTACTACTACTACTATACTACTACTACTACTACTACTACTACTACTACTACTACTACTACTACTACTACTACTACTACTACTATACTACTACTACTACTACTACTACTACTACTACTACTACTACTACTACTACTACTACTACTACTACTACTACTACTACTACTACTACTACTACTACTACTACTACTACTACTACTACTACTACTACTACTACTACTACTACTACTACTACTACTACTACTACTACTACTACTACTACTACTACTACTACTACTACTACTACTTACTACTACTACTACTACTACTACTACTACTACTACTACTACTACTATACTACTACTACTACTACTACTACTACTACTACTACTACTACTACTACTACTACTACTACTACTACTACTACTACTACTACTACTACTACTACTACTACTACTACTACTACTACTACTACTACTACTACTACTACTACTACTACTACTACTACTACTACTACTACTACTACTACTACTACTACTACTACTACTACTACTACTACTACTACTACTACTACTACTACTACTACTACTACTACTACTACTACTACTACTACTACTACTACTACTACTACTACTACTACTACTACTACTACTACTACTACTACTACTACTACTACTACTACTACTACTACTACTACTACTACTACTACTACTACTACTACTACTACTACTACTACTACTACTACTACTACTACTACTACTACTACTACTACTACTACTACTACTACTACTACTACTACTACTACTACTACTACTACTACTACTACTACTACTACTACTACTACTACTACTACTACTACTACTACTACTACTACTACTACTACTACTACTACTACTACTACTACTACTACTACTACTACTACTACTACTACTACTACTACTACTACTACTACTACTACTACTACTACTACTACTACTACTACTACTACTACTACTACTACTACTACTACTACTACTACTACTACTACTACTACTACTACTACTACTACTACTTACTACTACTACTACTACTACTACTACTACTACTACTACTACTACTACTACTACTACTACTACTACTACTACTACTACTACTACTACTACTACTACTACTACTACTACTACTACTACTACTACTACTAACTACTACTACTACTACTACTACTACTACTACTACTACTACTACTACTACTACTACTACTACTACTACTACTACTACTACTACTACTACTACTACTACTACTACTACTACTACTACTACTACTACTACTACTACTACTACTACTACTACTACTACTACTACTACTACTACTACTACTACTACTACTACTACTACTACTACTACTACTACTACTACTACTACTACTACTACTACTACTACTACTACTACTACTACTACTACTACTACTACTACTACTACTACTACTACTACTACTACTACTACTACTACTACTACTACTACTACTACTACTACTACTACTACTACTACTACTACTACTACTACTACTACTACTACTACTACTACTACTACTACTACTACTACTACTACTACTACTACTACTACTACTACTACTACTACTACTACTACTACTACTACTACTACTACTACTACTACTACTACTACTACTACTACTACTACTACTACTACTACTACTACTACTACTACTACTACTACTACTACTACTACTACTACTACTACTACTACTACTACTACTACTACTACTACTACTACTACTACTACTACTACTACTACTACTACTACTACTACTACTACTACTACTACTACTACTACTACTACTACTACTACTACTACTACTACTACTACTACTACTACTACTACTACTACTACTACTACTACTACTACTACTACTACTACTACTACTACTACTACTACTACTACTACTACTACTACTACTACTACTACTACTACTACTACTACTACTACTACTACTACTACTACTACTACTACTACTACTACTACTACTACTACTACTACTACTACTACTACTACTACTACTACTACTACTACTACTACTACTACTACTACTACTACTACTACTACTACTACTACTACTACTACTACTACTACTACTACTACTACTACTACTACTACTACTACTACTACTACTACTACTACTACTACTACTACTACTACTACTACTACTACTACTACTACTACTACTACTACTACTACTACTACTACTACTACTACTACTACTACTACTACTACTACTACTACTACTACTACTACTACTACTACTACTACTACTACTACTACTACTACTACTACTACTACTACTACTACTACTACTACTACTACTACTACTACTACTACTACTACTACTACTACTACTACTACTACTACTACTACTACTACTACTACTACTACTACTACTACTACTACTACTACTACTACTACTACTACTACTACTACTACTAATAATAATAATAATAATAATAATAATAATAATAATAATAATAATAATAATAATAATAATAATAATAATAATAATAATAATAATAATAATAATAATAATAATAATAATAATAATAATAATAATAATAATAATAATAATAATAATAATAATAATATTAATAATAACAACAATAATATTAACACTAATAATGTTGATAATGATAATAATATTTATAATTATAATAATCATAAAAATAATGATAACTTTTATAACCCTAATTATAATAATCCGATTATTTGCCTAATGATTATTTACGAGGAGAAACTCGCGACGGTAATTCTTTTTACAATTATTGAATCCACCGAACTATATCAGGAAATATCTCTCCTATCATTAACATTACGGTGATTAATTTGGTTTCTGTTACAGTTTGGAGGAATCAGTAAGTAGCCCACCAATCTACCGAATAGAGAGATAGTTGTATGTATAAAATGTTTATTTTAACTAGATTTGATACATACCTTAGAGGACTTTGATTCCTCCGTAGTATGCCAGGAGACAGGACCAGATTAATTAAAATAAAAACAAAGAATGTTATGGAGCAATCAGAGCTTTATGATGTATCAAAAGTGTATTTATTACCCCGTTAAATCATCCGTCCCTCCATCCAATCATTGACAGGAAAAATTATATGTGATGAAATTCATTTTTGTTTTGCAATGTGTTTGAGGGGTGACGGTATATGTGTGTGTGCGCGCGCGCAGTTAGGTGTGTTTTCCATGTGTGTGTGTGCGAATATGTTTTTTGTGCTAATGTACAGTACGTATGCATGTATGTACTGTATGTATATATATGTGAAAATGTGTGTAGTCCTTCCTTTCTTATAGTGACGTGTGCATAAGTTTTCGTACTCAAGTTAATCCCTTAATGGCAGTTGATGGTACACTGGAGGGCTACTAATTCCTCCAAACTATGCCACAAAACAGATCCCGGATAAAAGTAAGATTGAGCTGATTTTTTCCCTTGGAGAGTTGGGAGGAATCAACAACCTTCCAATTTAATTTTTAAAAAGTATCTCCATATAATTAGTGTGTTTGGGAAGCTGCTTCAATAACGAGCCGTGGTTGAAGAGAGTGGAAGTTAATTACCATCATTTCTGGTGACTTTCAAAGGATTTATTGATTATGGAGGAAGAAAGAAGACCACCCTAGGTCTAAAAGACCCTGTAGGACGAGGAAGAAGGTGATAAAGAGAGGTAGGACAGATAAAACGAAGGGAACAGAAAGAAAGAACCATATTGCCTCCATGCCCGACAGGCTACGGGCTGTGATATTATTTACCCTGCTTGAGAACTAGAACCTGCTGGTATTACAATTGCAAAAAATATAAGTATATTGGTTACAATATATACAAATGTGAAACATAACTCGTATGACTGTAACAGAGAAGGTCGACTCTTGAATGTAGTCAACTATTAATAAAGTCAACTGTATAAAAATTACTGTCCCTATCATCCAATATCAGTAACGAGAATTTAACCTTGGAGGTATTTACATCCAATTTTGATTCCTTTCCTCATAAAGAAATAACATAAGATAAAGAAAAAAAACAATTATAGTGTCTACCATTTCCTAAAAACTGACGAATGGTAGTATTATTAGGGATATTACTCTGCCAAAAAGGAGAATTTATTTGTCTCACTAACACCTAATATTGTTTAAGTTATGTTAAAAAAAAAAAAATATATATATATAATTCTTTAGTTGATGCTGTATAGTTATACGCGTTGATAAGATTAAAATTCCTATGTAAAGACTATATAATTGATGTCATGTTTCCATAATTCACCGCGATGATGTGCTATAATACTAAAGATTGCCGTGATAAAAGATAAATAATATGTATGATAAGTCCACAGGAAGTACGGACTTAACCAAACCACTTTTGTCAATAATGGTATGCAACATTGAATACAAAATATTTACTCTCTTATAGCAGGCCCTCAATGAAAGAAAATAAAAGAAATTATGTAAACATCAATTCGAATTTATAACCAGTTGTAAAATAGTCTCTGTCTTTGTTGACAAGTCAGTGTGGAGGTTGTTAGTTTTTACATCAAACTCTCTCCGACGTATTTTTATCCACCACAGGCACAAACAACTGTTACGGAAGTCCTAGAAAGAACAATGACTACATCTGAAACAGTTTATGTATCATGGTTACTGGTTTGTTTTAATAAACACCTACTATCTTTTAGACCTATTGCACTCACAACTGACATTGACAATGTTAAATGAAGCACATTCGTCAATAATCTGTGATGATAGTGTTATGAACTGATTAATCGTTAGCATTAAACGAATATCATTACTGCTAAGAACAGCCTACTTGTCCATCTCCCTAATTCCATCTCTTACTCTAAGCTTCACCTACTTCAAGAGACATGGGCATTGGATTGAAGTTATGTTATAACTTGATATTACCAGTTTACCACATCTGTCCTGGTTTAATAACCTTGGTAGCCGATAGACATTAACCCCATGTAGAAAATAAAAAAATAAACCAAAACACTACTATATAGGATTTACATTCCCCCTCCCATATCTCCCCCACTACAACCACACACCACCATTTATGGAATGGATTTGAAGGCTGCTTCTTGTTCACAACGGAACATAGAGTTGACGATCCAATTATTTTTCGAGCATGTACAAACGAACAAACACACACACACACACTGCAGCCACATCTACAATATTTCATTTCTGGGTGGCGCAGGCGGAACTGTTGTCGGATGTATAGCCATGGCTGATAGTGCTTGACCAGGGTCCAAGGAGTGTTGGTGAGCAACTGAACAGAGTTCGAACAAGTGAATTTTTCAAACAGTTGTTCTCAACGTTGAG
>JAWZYT010000625.1:640000-862500 GCA_034508575.1 Petrolisthes manimaculis | reverse complement strand
TAGATAAATAGAGCTAGATAGATATAGTAGATAGATAGATATAGATAGATAAATAGGGCTAGATAGATAGAGATAGATAAATAGAGATAGATAGATATAGATAGATAAATATAGATAGATATAGATAGATAGATAGATAGTTAGATATAGATAGATCACCGTCCTAATAAGTTCACATACAAATAATTAAAAGAAATTTATTGACAAAACCACATGTAGGATCTTCACCCGGACAACGTCGGGTATCGCTGCTAGTAATCTATATATATAAAACACTCCGTCTGTCTGTGTATGTGTGTGTGTGTGTGTGTTTAGCTGCTATGCACGGCTGCATCGTTTGACCCAGAGTAAAAAGTGATACATCATTCTGGGTGAAGCCTGCAAAGTAAATGATTTATCAGTACCAATTCTTAATGAAATAGTAACTCTTTTACCGTGAGTACTGCAACACCCTGTCTCAGAGCGACCAAATCTACTTTTTCTTCATATATTGAAAAAAACACGAATATGATTATAATGAAACTGACTCTTGAAAGGGATGAGGTAAGAATGCTATTAAATGTCTGAGACACCGGATAATGGACTCCTCCCACCCTCCTAATAAGTTCACATACAAATAATTAGAGGAAATTTATTGACAAAACCACATGTAGGATCTTTACCCGGACACCATTGGATATCGCTGCTAATAATATATAAGGATGTGTTGCACAGATATGTCGGATAAAGTGTGTATTGTATGAAAACGGTAGGCAAGTGTGTGTGTGTTAATAGTACTGGGTAGGTGTGTGTGGCTGGTTGTAGAGTAAGTGCATGTCTGTGTTGGATAACATGGGTAAAGGAGAAGGCTAATGGAAAGAGGATGTGGGTGAGACTTACATAGAGTTACATAGAATCACAGACCACAACAGACCTTACGGTCCACACGGGGTGATCTGATTAGAAGGTTACTGGTGGAGAATGAATTTCTCCCCAGTGATAGTCGTAGATAAGGATAGCAAAGTAGAAGGCTCTCTCCCCACCCTCCACTCCCTCCGGCCTGAGCTGTACAGAAAATAAAGTCAGGAGTCATAACCTTGTGGGGTTGGTAGAAATACTCCACAAGGAAATTCTATAGGAAAGATAGAAAGTAGTTGGAATTTGGCTAACTTGCCACCTGTAATGGGCAAAAATTATTATTAGGTGTGGGACAGGATGTGGAGAAGTGACAGAGTGATCATTGGGTAGTTAAGTCGCCCTCCACTACAAAACAGTATCCTTTGGTAACCAGTAACACAAAGTAATCAATCAGAAAATGTCTTGACTGAGGTCAAGTAACAAAATTGGCTTATTGTAATATATTGTAGCAATGAATAGAGGGTGGAAGGTTTCATTGCATAACATGGTATTATATTGCAACAATGAATAGATGGTGTAAGATTTCATTGCATAATATGGTAATATATTAACAATTTTAGGGTATATTAAAAGGTTTGGGCCCACTACGGACTAAAGCTATACCCGTGAAATTCTCCAACTGTCCCTTTTTCCTTCTGTTTACTTCAGGTTACTGTTTATCTTCTTTATTACACCACCCTGAAGGGAAGGTGTATTGTTTTTGGTGCCGGATATCTATTTATTTATCTGTTCGTGTGTCTGTTTTGGGTCTAGCGTCCACAGGTTTATCCGTATGATGTTCATTTTTTTTCTATTGATATATATTCATCATAAATCAAAATGATTAACTTTTGGGCAAAATCGGTAGAAGGTCAAGGTCACAAAAAAATAAAGATAGCAAAGGGTGAGTGGTCGCTGGCATCTTTAAGGGACGGTGTTGCTATCGAATGATGTCTTGTTTCTTTTCTTTTCGTGTTAGTGTCCTCCAGGACTAGTATGGCCTTCTTTCTTTTTCTTCATTCACTTCAAGAGGCTCAAACTCCTTAGTTATAATTGGATTATAATTATTGAGCACATGCATATCATACGTAGAGATGAACGTCACTCATTTATCTTCCATTATTCGGACATACTTACTATGCAGCTATACGAAGGAAGAGAACCGGAGAAGTGTGTTTTCAGCCTGTATAGCCTTTTGTGAACTCCTAAAGAGGCAATATTGACAAGATATATACTGGTAATAATTCATTACACAAACATTTTAAGGAAAGTTCATTACCACCAGGTTATTCTTCCTTGCGATGCTACAATTGTCTACCAAGACAAAGTTAAAATCATAGCAACAACAATATAATAATCATGAAGTGGGAGGTGCATGAACTCAATATTTAAGAGTTATGGATGTTTTCGTATTGATTACTCCCCATTTCTCTTTACAAGTAACCGGCAGGATAAAAATTACTTATTACATGACTCATAAATATAGTATTATTTAATAAACAATTGCTGGCATGTAAATTATACTGTGACATAACTTCTGTATCAATTTTGCATAATACAGAAATGTTGATGCATTTCAACTTAACCTCTCTTTCCATTTCACACTGTATTGAGTGGTTCGCTTCATGATCACACGTGGTTCGGGATAAAAATTTATAGGTGATTCAACATTGGCAAAGCTAAGTGGTAAATGTGGAAGTGAAGCCAACTGTACTTGTACCATACAGCATTACTGGGCAAACTGTTATAAAGTAGTTTCTTCTAAAAAAACTCAATATACAGATTACTCAAAACTGGGGAGAGTGGAATGCTCATTGCCATACCAAATTTCTGCTCAATATATTCTCCTTGATATACAAATTTACAGTCTTTAATACAAAACTTAATCCATTGGATATTTACACTCTTTATGACAGGGAGATGGATGTTATCAAGTATTTCATACAGATAAACCAATAGATCATCAACAGGAACTTTGGTAAATAGGGATTTAACATCAAAACTTACAACCTTAAATGCACCAGTTACCTGTAAACTGTTTAATTTTTCTACTAATTCAACATTATTTTTTATACTGGAGACTGGAGTCCGAAATTGTGCCAACTAAAGGGCTTAGCAAAGGAATTTAACTACTTTGATAATTTGTAAGAGACGGATCCTACAGAACTAATTATGGGTCTAGCTGGATTATTGGGCTGGTAAGTTTTAACAACTCCATACATGTAGGGCAGGGAAGGAGAACGAGAGGAGAACTGCTTTATAAGTTCATCATTACCCTTCAACACTCTTTTTATTTTATTATTGAATTGAGAATTCACCGTTTCAATGGGTTTCTTCCTTCGCTTCGAGTACGTTACATCGTCACTTAATAAATCATTCATTGTAAGTATGTCATCATCTTTTTTCATGATGACTACGGCATTCGATTTTTCAGTTTTCATAATGTGCAATTCACTGTGTTTTTTCAAGGCATTAAGTGTAGTGGTAAATCTTTTAGGGCAATTTAGAATTGACTATTTTGATATTGAAGAATATACACTTCCTTAACACAAATGAACTTCATCACTCGTAAAGTCACAAAAAATTTCAAAGTTACAAAATGCTTTCTTTACGTTAACACCACTAATATCCTTTTAGCAAGCAAAATTCAATCCAAGAGCACTTACAGGATCTTTGTCCAGTTGTCGATCTAATGAATTTAAACAATGGTATGTACAGTTGGGGAACAAAGTATCTGGACACCGTTGACGACTTCTGGTAACAATGTCAGTGATAAACACGTTGGGTATAGATAAAAGTTATTCATTACTACATAAGGATAACTGATATTGGGTGACGTCGACCAACCAGAGACAGTGAAATAAAAGTTATCCTTCAATTCATAACTACTTTCTCTCATTGATGTGTTTACTTTTGGGGATTTTGCCAGAAGCCGCCAACAGTGTTCAAATACATTATTCCCCAACTGTACAAGTTTGATAGTTTCATCATAGACAAGATTGTTAAGAACATAAGTACAGCTCCGGACTGATCAATGGTCCACACTTCTTCCACCCTTGCCTTGGTGTGGGCCTCAACGGATATGGTATCACTGACAGGTGGAGGGGGGAGGGGAGAAATGTGGGCGGAGTTGTATAGGGGGGTTAGCGTTACCAATGTTGAGCCATCCAGAAATTTGAATCCCGAACCACTTGTGATCATGGATGTGAACCACTCACTTGAAGGTCGTAGGAGAGGAGGGGTTGGGTTGGGGAGAGGGGGGTAAAGCTTCACCAGTGATCGAGATGGAGAGAATTATTGGATCAAGTAGCTAAATGTTTTCTTCTGTAATCTAAATCCAACTCTGATGCTGCATTCCATGGGATATTCTTTATTATTTGAAATGAATCCAGATTTTACCTAATATAATTAACACGACACCAGTTTTTGATGACTAATATATCAAGCGATGCACCACCTACCCAGTGTTAAGTTACATTTCAAGTAAATCCTTTATTTTTATCCTGTATCATTCATGACATTTTCTAAGAAACGTTTATTGTGTAACTGGTTACCAAAGGATAATAGTTATAGTGTAAGATGTTAATTACCCAATTACTACTCCATCTGTTTTTCCTCACCCCGTCCTCCCTTATTCATTTCACTGTTTCCTCTCCCTCCATCCCACCATTCCTTTATACTCCATCTTACCACCACCACCATCATTCTGTGTGTTGCTGCATAATCTGTTAATGCGCAAACACGACCAGAATAGAAATAATAGTGATATCTGGTATGCAAATACAATCCGTTATATATGACGAATATATTTATTACCTTTATTTATTTATCTGAGGTCAACATCTAGGCCAGCCATTCAGACGCCCAGTGTTAGTGAATCAATCACAACATTTAGAGGATACTGTGTCACAACTATTGTTATTACTAATTAAAATAGGGAAAAATTGAAATTAGACATTTATTGGTTATTGTTTACATGACTTTGTCAGTTTAGGTGAAAGCTCCACAAGTCCTCGTCACGAAGCATTCAAACCCATAATCCAACTGGGTCTGTAGGCACCACACTGTAATTATAATAACCACAATTATAATAACTGTGTAATGTTTGTTTTGTTTTCTTATTATTATTATAAGCACCGATATATGTATTGCTTTAGACCCTTAGCCACGATGATATACAGTATATACACTATTTATATACACTTCTATGAAAATATTAAGGCTTGAAATACTGTAGATTACATATTTCATTTTATTACTCATCAATTTGTTGCTAGTATCGTGTTCAACCACCCTCCTTCTCAATGACAGCCTGCAGTCGCTCGGGCATTGAGGCACCATACCTCCTCACTGTAATATATATATGGTTTTCCCCAAAAAATCTCCCACTGTGTTCTGGTGTGACGTAGCAAATCTGCTGTGGTTCTCTGTCGTTCTGGCTCCCACGTGTTAACGATAGAACCTCATACATTTTCTATAGGGTTCATATCGCAGTCTTAAATAGACAAATCTATCACCTGCAAATAATCATGAGCAGTAAACCATTTTTGAACTTTCCTCGCCATATGGATAGGGCATCGGTCGTGTATAGGACAGATAAGGGTGAGTAGTTGAAAAGAAATTAAAAACATTTAGAATATGTACTTCTATTAAACAAAGACACTGTCTGTTGTTCACCCCCGTAGAGAGATACTGATTATAATTATTATCCTTTGGATATTAAGCAACAAATAACGGAGCCGAGACAATTACTTTTCTGTTTTCAGCTTTACCTGTATTTTTTTCACCCCTCATGCTGGTAGTCCCCCTCTTTATCACCTTTTCTCGCCGTAAAATAAACTTAATACCTATATCTTTCAAGTAACTGGCAACCTCACACAACCTCCTCTCCCCTGTCTTCTCTCTCTCTCTCTCTCTCTCTCTCTCTCTCTCTCTCTCTCTCTCTCTCTCTCTCATCCTTCCTTGCCTTCTGTAATATTCTTTATCTTTTCTTTCTCATATTTTTAACCCTCTCATTCGTTCTTTCAAAGTTAAAAGACATAGGCCTTTCTCCCTTATCACCCATAGTCCTTCAAATTTATGCAAGCAAAAGGATATGATAATAGTTATGTAGAATATATATATATATATATATATATATATATATATATATATATATATATATATATATATATATATATATATATATATATATATATATATGACGGTGTGCAATCTTCCAACATGTTTTCCATTGTGACCTGGTGTGACTGATGCCCCGAGGTGGCTGATACCTCTGTGTTCATGGCAGGAAACCTAACCGCTGCGTATAGTGTCACGTGACACAAGTTTGTCTTCTAACTACTTTATTTTGTGTTTTCTTCGCTACAGTTAAAACTATATAGTTCACAGATTTGACAAATAATACTCATATCAGTACGCCACCGTCTCAGTTGACGGAGAGGAACTATGTGATTCGGTACTTTCAGATTCATTCATTTCAACACTTGACACAATATGGAACTGTTGGTCTGTCCTGAGTAAAAATGTTTACTGTAATCCATATAAAAGACAACTGAACCACTGTCGTTTCTCGTTGATGTATAAATATCTTATGTATTTATGGTGTAGTAGTCATTATGGTTTTATTCTTACCTCATCAATCCATGTTTGAGTTTCGGGAAGTGGGGGCAAGAGATGGGAAGTTAAGAGGATGCTGTCTGCTAAATTGGAGCTCTATGCATCCCTTAACAAAATTACCTTTCGTCACACCAAGATTTACTCTATGTGGATAGATTATCTTTACGAAATCATATTTATCGTGTAATATAGACGATAAGGATATCTCTACCCAGGATCAAGAGAATACCCATTTATCAATTCAACTCATAACCTACCGAAATGTTCTGGAACGCAATAACGCTGACGTGCATATGTATAAAATTATTGTCAATAAGCTGGGTCTAGAATTATTACTATTCATTAGTACTATCTTCAAGTAGAGAAAATTCATCTTTTCATTTCACTGGCTTGCGATAATTATCACCGTCGTCATCCCTGATATTTCCTTAAACTCTACGATATGACATCCAAGTCGACCGTGTTAAGACATAGCTGGTATTGTAATATGCATGAATATTGTAAGCTTATGTAATTTGAAACCCTGTGGGAGTAGCTTGTCCTATGTAGCCAACACCGTATGGAAAACATGTTGAAAGATTGCACACCGTCATATATAGTGTGGGCTGGTTACTCCATTGAAACAGTAGCATCCTTTGTTGTGCAATAAATGTTAATTTGTTTATATTGTTTTCATTATATTTGGTTATCAATATCATTCTGAGAACATAATTCTGTAGTTGAGCATAAAACATCGTTTTCAGTAGCATATAGAGAGATACATGAGAATTACGTTGACTACCATTACTGTCCTTGTGGTCCATATTGTGTCACATGTTCTGCACAGTAATGCTGCATGTAAGTAAAAGTAAGTTTAGATATCTACATATATATTTTGATAACAAATGGCCATAATTCAGACTAGCAACATACTGGCAAATGGCAATACATGAAACCAATATTCCTTCTGATTTAAGAAGACGAAATGCTGTGGGTGGGATTATGCAGGCAAGAATGCGTATCTGCCAACACCTTTGTTCTACATAACTATTATCATATCCTTTTGCTAGCATAAATTTGAAGGACTATGGGTGATAAGGGAAAAAGGCCTATGTCTTTTAACTTTGAAAGAACGAATGAGAGGGTTAAAAATATGAGAAAGAAAAGATAAAGAATATTACAGAAGGCAAGGAAGGATGAGAGAGAGAGAGAGAGAGAGAGAGAGAGAGAGAGAGAGAGAAGACAGGGGAGAGAAGATTGTGTGAGGTTGCCAGTTACTTGAAAGATATAGGTATTAAGTTTATTTTACGGCGAGAAAAGGTGATAAAGAGGGGGACTACCAGCATGAGGGGTGAAAAAAATACAGGTAAAGCTGAAGACAGAAAAGTAATTGTCTCGGCTCCGTTATTTGTTGCTTAATATCCAAAGGATAATAATTATAATCAGTATCTCTCTACGGGGGTGAACAACAGACAGTGTCTTTGTTTAATAGATCGATCAAATGCAATATAATGAAGCACATATTCTAAATGTTTTCAATTTCTTTTCAACTACTCACCCTTATCTGTCCTATACACGACCGATGCCCTATCCATATGGCGAGGAAAGTTCAAAAATGGTTTACTGCTCATGATTATTTGCAGGTGATAGATTTGTCTATTTAAGACTGCGATATGAACCCTATAGAAAATGTATGAGGTTCTATCGTTAACACGTGGGAGCCAGAACGACAGAGAACCACAGCAGATTTGCTACGTCACACCAGAACACAGTGGGAGATTTTTTGGGGAAAACCATATATATATTACAGTGAGGAGGTATGGTGCCTCAATGCCCGAGCGACTGCAGGCTGTCATTGAGAAGGAGGGTGGTTGAACACGATACTAGCAACAAATTGATGAGTAATAAAATGAAATATGTAATCTACAGTATTTCAAGCCTTAATATTTTCATAGAAGTGTATATAAATAGTGTATATACTGTATATCATCGTGGCTAAGGGTCTAAAGCAATACATATATCGGTGCTTATAATAATAATAAGAAAACAAAACAAACATTACACAGTTATTATAATTGTGGTTATTATAATTACAGTGTGGTGCCTACAGACCCAGTTGGATTATGGGTTTGAATGCTTCGTGACGAGGACTTGTGGAGCTTTCACCTAAACTGACAAAGTCATGTAAACAATAACCAATAAATGTCTAATTTCAATTTTTCCCTATTTTAATTAGTAATAACAATAGTTGTGACACAATATCCTCTAAATGTTGTGATTGATTCACTAACACTGGGCGTCTGAATGGCTGGCCTAGATGTTGACCTCAGATAAATAAATAAAGGTAATAAATATATTCGTCATATATAACGGATTGTATTTGCATACCAGATATCACTATTATTTCTATTCTGGTCGTGTTTGCGCATTAACAGATTATGCAGCAACACACAGAATGATGGTGGTGGTGGTAAGATGGAGTATAAAGGAATGGTGGGATGGAGGGAGAGGAAACAGTGAAATGAATAAGGGAGGACGGGGTGAGGAAAAACAGATGGAGTAGTAATTGGGTAATTAACATCTTACACTATAACTATTATCCTTTGGTAACCAGTTACACAATAAACGTTTCTTAGAAAATGTCATGAATGATACAGGATAAAAATAAAGGATTTACTTGAAATGTAACTTAACACTGGGTAGGTGGTGCATCGCTTGATATATTAGTCATCAAAAACTGGTGTCGTGTTAATTATATTAGGTAAAATCTGGATTAATTTCAAATAATAAAGAATATCCCATGGAATGCAGCATCAGAGTTGGATTTAGATTACAGAAGAAAACATTTAGCTACTTGATCCAATAATTCTCTCCATCTCGATCACTGGTGAAGCTTTACCCCCCTCTCCCCAACCCAACCCCTCCTCTCCTACCACCTTCAAGTGAGTGGTTCACATCCATGATCACAAGTGGTTCGGGATTCAAATTTCTGGATGGCTCAACATTGGTAACGCTAACCCCCCTATATAACTCCGCCCACATTTCTCCCCTCCCCCCTCCACCTGTCAGTGATACCATATCCGTTGAGGCCCACACCAAGGCAAGGGTGGAAGAAGTGTGGACCATTGAGCAGTCCGGAGCTGTACAACTGCTATTCCTTAATGACTGAGGATAATCTTGGGCTTAGTGGTTATGTCATGCCAGGTCAGGGTTGGTTCAGGTAAATCCTTTGTAAGCACCATATGGGTGTGTATTGCTTTGAACTCTTATTGGCAACACCTTCAGATTGCCAATTAGTTATTGAATGTAATGGTATATAAGGTGTTTCTCGGCAACAATTCTTCCACTTTGTATTTCACCTGAAAATGTGAATACACAAAAGAGCTTGGGACTCTGTGCATCTTCTATTATTGTGGACTTGCGGATATTCCTGGATCACGAGCCTCAAGTGATATATATATAAATATTACTTTTATCTGATAAATACATATACTTTCATTTGACAAAGCGGGAAAAGAAAGTCGAGGGATAATATATATATATATATATATATATATATATATATATATATATATATATATATATATATATATATATATATATATATATATATATATATATATATATATATATATATACACAGGGTGTCCTTCGACTTTCTTTTCCCGCTTTGTCAAATGAAAGTAAGTGTATTTATCAGATAAATCTACACTATAAACATACCTTTTCTGAGATCTTGTTTGGCAGTAATGTTGAAATTATAAATGCACGCATAATGGGAGGAGAGAAGTGGTAGGCAATGGTGGCGGTTGTACTTAGAGTTGCCATATGATATATATATATATATATTAGCATGTTTTACATTCGCTATTTTCTATTTTCAATAGGACAAACTAACCTACTCCTTAATAGAAAGTTTCTGTAGCCCATGGGTAAATGTAATGTGTGTATTGAAATATATGTCTACGACTGAACATACTAATCTGTTTCCCGGCAGATAAATCCTTGCCCCATCAATTCGCCCGCAATTAGTGTTTCAAATTTATCTATCGTGCAGTTCGCTTTGGTTGGTGTTGGTGAGAGCAATCAACGAGACCACATCAAAAGACAAACAAACAAAACAGCCTCGTTACGAGAATTAAAATCACAGCCTTGATTCACCTTGATCTGCTTAATAGATTTATTTTATAACTATGTATGCTTTTATGTTTTATCTTAGATGTATATATATATACAGAACAGCCAGGGTCATATGCCGCCCAACGTAATAATTATTAAGTTCTAGAGATTTCAAAATATGCTCATTTATATAATTTCTTATATATATATAAGTCAGATTTCACTACCCCAAAAGGGAGAAGCACCATGATTAAGAGGACATTTCATCTAAAACATATATGCTACTAATCTAACTTAATTAAGTAAAATATGTAAAAGAATCAAAATAAAAACGAAAGAAACTATTGACCCATATATCCATAAAAATAATAAAATTCAATATTTGTTGAGGAGGCCAGCCTCCTCCACAAAGAGGAAGGTTCTCCCTTCCACACTGCAAGCCTCCTCCCCGAGCACCTGGGAAAGACTGTAAGAACCGTCTCCCACCCAGTACTCAGTAAGGTACTTATAACAAAAGTCCCCAAGGCTAGGACACTCCACAAGAAGATGCCGCATAGTTAAGGGAGGGGACTAGACAAACATCACAGTAGGGAGGATTGGATTGGATTGATGGGTATTATGCGCCGCAATATCGAGGTCCTATAGCGCCAGGAAAAGGGGAGAGAGAGGTGTGACAGCAAGCAGGAAGGAAATAAAATGAAAAGAGGGATAGTTTAAGAACTGAAAGATGGGAATTATTTAGTCTGGTCTCTCACTGACGACCTCCCTAGCATGGGAATCCCTCTCTCCCCGATATCGAAGCAGAGCAGGGGCCGGAGCCCCCTCTAGTCTAGCTCGCTAGGTCTCAAGAGACACACAAGCCCCCCCAACCTTGGCAAGGCGGTTCCTGTTAGGGGAGCAGTAGGGAGGAGGAGTCCCCTTTCCTTTAAAAATCCATTAGTTAAATCCCAGGGGCTGGCAGATGCTGCGGAGCTTGTTAGTCCTGATGGCGTCCCATCTGTCCTGTCAGCATGAACGAAAAGCAGCATCTATGTAGGGTCGAAGGTCCACTGCAGGTACGGGATAATGCTTGGAAGGAGGACGCAGGCTTAGCCAGGGCGTAAGTCTGCTAATTCCCATCTACACTCACCTGAGCCAGGACCCAACAAGATGTAACTCTGCAGCCACGATGGCCCAGGAGGACAAGCAACTCGAGAATGGCCAACACCAGGGGATGGGAAGAGTTCAAATTGCGCAAGGCTTGCAAGGCACTACACTAATAACTAAAAACAATAAAAGAAGGCTGTAGGAGAGTAAAATTCACTTGGAGAGCATATAAAATGGCCGAGAGCTCAGCAGTAAAAATTGACATGGCAGAATGGAGCCTGCCGCCAAGGCAAAAGTCAGGAAAGACAACTCCAAAACCAACTCCAGCATCAGACTTTGACCCATCAGTGTAGAGGAGGCATGTTCTGACCCAGGAGGCATGTTCTGACCCAGAAGCCAAAGGGGCATGGTGTGCGAGGATATGAAAGGTAGTACTGAGACATGATATCAGATGACAGTAAAGGACTGGCGATGGAGATCAATAGGTGGCTCATCAGCGTCCACCAGGAGACTGAGGATTGGGGATGACCTGAAGACTGATCGCCAGACGTACTCCAGCATAAACAGGGTCTAATACTCTGAGACAGGCATCCGTTACAGAGAAGTACACCTCACACCCATAATCGAGTTTTGACCTAAAATGAGCATAGTATAGGCGTAGGAGGATGGCCCGAACATCCCCAAAGGACGTATGGCCTCGGACCCTCAACAGGTTAAGAGCCTGGAGGCAAGAGACCTTTTGTGAACATAAATGGGGAATCCATGTCAAAACATTTGTCAAAAAGGAGACCCAAAAAGTGAGTGTCCTCGACACAACGTATCCGATGACCATATATGAATAAGTCCGGATTTTCTTGGATGCCTCTGATGCAGTAAAAGGGCATATAGCAACTGACTTGGCAGGAGAAAAGCGAAACCCATGTGAACCAGCCCTGTAAAGGGCAAGCTGCATGCGCAGCTCCACCACTGACATGCGGGAAACAGCATACCAGACTGCCAGGTCATCAACGTACAGTTGGCTCCACTTCCGCGTTTACCACTTTGCGTTGCCAATGTCGAGCCACCCGTAATCTGAATCCCGAACCACGTGTGATCATGATGTGAACCAGAGTCACCAAGTAAGATAGAACACGGGGTTGAGTTGGAGAGGGAAAGCTTCAATAGTGATCGAGTATAATTACTAGAATGGGAAAGAAACTATTGAGTTTTCGTCTGCTTTATACAGGAAATACACCTGTATAACGCTACATTCCAAGGGATTTGCTATAAATTGCATAATGAATACAGAATTTATGTGGCAATTCTAGAACCACACACATTCAAGCATTAACTCATTCACACACACACACACAAATTCAAGCATTAACTCAAGCACACACACAAACACACAATCATTCATTGATTGATTCACACACACACACACATTCAATTATTAACTCATTCACACACACACACACACACACCACAAACACATTTAATCATTAACTCAAGCACACACACACACTCAGTTTAATTTTAAAATGGCCCATTTGAGTATGCCCTATCCTGGAAATGGGGCATTTACGGAGTGGATTGCGGAGTAAATGCCGGTAAATATTGAAAAAATTACCGTTATTGCGTACGCCAATATTATTATTATTATTATTATTATTATTATTATTATTATTATTATTATTATTATTATTTGTGAGTCGTGTAGTAATTATTACCCTGCCGGTACTATCTGGGGACGATAAACGGTTTAATGAATTCTTACCGATATAAATAGATCTTGACACTATTGCAACGTGAAAATTCACATACGGCTTTAACAATTATACACACAGTTATTCGACTTTCTTCCCTCGCATAGTCAGGCAGTTATTGTAATTATAAGCGTCTCCTAATAAGAAGGTTAAAGGAGTGACGTTCTTCTTTAAGTATGATATGGAATTATGGATGTGCTGCTTGTAATCCAAATATAATGGATGAGTTAAATGAAGGTAAATGAAGAGGACCATACTGGACCTGGATGACACTAACAAGAGAAGGATAGAGATAGAGAGGAAGGACATTAACCATGAAGGAAACACAAGGTGATATAGGACAGTTGAAGAAGTTAAATAGAACGGCTGGAGTCCACAGGGGCGCCAAACCTTTCAATAATCCTACCATATTATATAATATATTACCATGCATTAGTCAAGACATTTTCTGATTACTTTGTATTAGTGGTTACCAAAGGATAGTGTTTTGTAGTGAAGATTCTCAATGATCACTTTATCGCTTCTCTCACACCCTGTTCTCACTCACTCCATTCGCCTTATCCTATTCCCCCTTCCAGTATTCCTTCACTCTATACTTCCACTTTCCCACCTCGTTCTCCAACTCACCACCATCATCATTCCGAATATTGCCAGTAATGATCAGTGCAATTATGCAAACAGGACCAGGAAAGAAATTATGTGACGATTTGTAAACAAATACAATCCATGCAATTTTGGCAGAACCTTATTTTACACTGATATATTCATCGAGATTAATGTCTAGGCCAGACAGTCAGACGCCAGGGTTAGTGAACCAATCACAAGTGTCGGAGTGAACAGTGTTCGAAAAACCGAGTTAAGTTCACAACCGTATATCAGCTACTCTTTCCATCTTCCTTCTGTAATGAGTGATTCGCATCAAGATCATACGTGGTTCGGGATTCAAATTTCTGTGTGGCTCAACATTGGCAACGGTAAGTGGTAAACGCGGAAGTGGAGTCAACTGTACATCGAGTTGGCTATAGCATCCGGAAGGGATGAGGCAATGGCATTCATTGTTACTGCAAACAATGTGACACTGAGGATGTTTCCTTGGGGGATGCCCTCCTCCTGTGCAACAGATGCTGGGAGGGCTGTACCAACCCTCAGAGAAAAGCTGCGACTACTGAGAAACTCCCTAAAGCTTGGAAGGCGACCCCGCAGGCCATATACATGGACCTGCTGCAGTATGCCATATTGCCATGTAGTGTCATACTCTTGCTCTAAATCAAAGAATACAAAGACAAGGTGTTGTCATGCAAAATCCACACATGTAGCAGCTTCCAACCTCACCAGAAGGTTTGTAGTGGAACGATGTTTACAAAAGTCACACTGGGACAGGGACAGAAAAAGACCCCGTTCGAGGAAGTATACCAGTCTGACATTCACCATCTTCTCAAATAGTTTACAGAGGGAGGAGGTCTAGGCAATTAGTCGGTAATTGAGGGCAACGTTACAGTTGTTGCCAGGCTTGGGAAAATGATGGATAGTAGCAACCTTACCCCCAGAAGGGATGACACCCTCCAGCCAGATTCTGTTATATAAAGCTAGAAGAAAAGAGATCGCCTCTTCACCCAAGTGTCGCAACATTGCATATGGGATGTTGCCTGGCCCAGGAGAAGTGTCGCCGCAAAGAGAGAGAGAGAGAGAGAATAAAGTGCAGGTCTCTCAGGGTGAATACAGGTATATGGTTATGACTTTCATTTTCGTACCCCGAGAAATCTAGGACAGTGCACTCCTGGGCTCCCAACTCATGCCTGACATCCAGAGATCGTGAGTCACGGCTGGAGACTTTTGCGAAAGCCTATGCCATGGTGTTGGCCACTGTTAAACCATCCATGATCTTAATTCCATTGACCTTACGAGGGGTCGCATAGCTTTAAAGTCATCAAAGAAAATAATTGTTGAATTTTCATGAAACAATAACACAATGTAGAAACACCCGAAAGAATGCTTCACACAAAATAATCAAGCCATTAGAATATTTTCTTTTTAATAAATTTATTATCAAAATTTGTGGATAAAATATAAGCTTTAACTACTCTCCTAATTTGAATTGTATTGTATATTTCAAAAGCTCATATTAAAGGGTGCGGGAGTAGGGGATAGGCTTGGGGGTTTGGTCGGGGGGTGCGGGAATAGCGGACAGGCTTGGGGGTTTGTTTGGGGGGGGGGAGTGCGGGAATTAGGGGACAGGCTTGGGGGGTTGGGGGGGTGCAGGAATAGAGGGACATGCCTGGGGGGTGCAGGAATATGGGGACAGGCTCGGGGTGTGTGGGAATTGGGGGGAACAGGCTTCTGGGGTTGGGTGGGGTGCAGGAATAAGGGGACAGGCTTGGGGGGTGCAGGAATAGGGAGAACAGGCTTGGGGTGAGTAGAAAGCTTGTTTTCTATTCCCACGCACCCTTAAAGAAGACTTCAATATCTATCAAACTGTATTTCACAAGTTTGGATGGAAAGTTGATTAATTAACCACTAGATACAAGGAAGAGGTTAGGAAACGCAACTCATAGATAAAAGCAATAAATACGAGAAAAAAATCGAACTCAATACGAGGTAAATGTGTTGGAAAATGAGAGAGATTACGATAGAAGAGAGTGTGAGTATGTGGAAAAATGAAGGAAGGATAACACATAGAGAGAGTTGGAGGATATGTTGAGGGAATGAGGGAAAAGAGGAGGAAGGAAACAAGAGAAATAGAGGAGGATGGAGGGCGCATGGCAGGTAGAGAAGGGAGGGAGGGAACAGTGGAGAAAAAGAGGAGAAAGAAAGGGAGCAGTGGAGAGGAGAGATGGAAGGGGACCAGTTCTCTCAATATTTACCACATAAAAGAGACATCAGAGTAATTATATCGACTGAATGTAGGAATAAACTATACTAATCAGAGAATATCGCCACAATGTAAGTAAATAGCTACAAATATGTATCGCCTCAATGTAAGTAAACAGCTATAGTCATGTGAAGGGAGAGGGAAGCGGGGGAACAGAGGAATGTCATACATCTGGACATAGTTTCAGTGATACCAGATCAAATATTGTTATGCAAATCTGATGTGTTCAGGAACTCTTGTGAGCAATACTACATTTGTCAACATTAGCGTGTCCAAACCGCTAACAGGGTTCGTCGACACAACACTCGACCTACTGGGTCTTCTCTCATTTGTAGCCTTCTGCATACTCGTTTTAAAAATAACAGCCCCAATGGCTCGAAAGTTTGCCCAACTTCTCCCGACCCCTGAAAAGTAATATAATGAGACATTTACTATGGGTTTCAGAGGCCGTGTGTCACTGTTTTTCAGGGATAACTTATCAACCAACAGTCGGATCAGTATGATATTTTGCCACATATTGTTTCACACCGTCCGCTAATTTTCGGCGATATACTGAAATACTAAAAGTAGATAATAAGGTCATTTTACTTAGAGTCGCGAGCCTTAAATCAGACTCCAGTCAGTATTCATGAAAGGGAAACGAACAAGATATCTATGACGTACAGCTCTGGACAGATCAATGGTACACAGTCTTTCCACCATCGACTTGGTGTGGGCCTCAGTGGATATGGTATCACTGGCAGGTGGAGGGGGGAGGGGAAAAATGTGGGCGGGGTTATATAGGGGGTAACGTAGCGTTATCAATGTTGAGCCATCCAGAAATTTGAATCCCGAACCACTTGTGATCATGGATGTGAACCACTCACTTGAAGGTGGTAGGAGAGGAGGGGTTGGGTTTGTGAGAGGGGGTTGATCGAGATGGAGAGAAATATTGGATCAAGTAACTAAAGATTATAAACGAATAAAACCGACTGTCGCCTTTATTATGTTTTCTTTTGTAATCTAAATCCAACTCTGATGCTACATTCCATGGTATATTCTTTATTATTTGAAATAAATCCAGATTTTACATAATACAATTAACACGACACCAGTTTTTGATGACTAATATATAAAGCCATGCACCACCTACTCAGTGTTGAAAAAAATTTCAAGTAATTCCTTTATCGTTATCCTGTATCATTCACGACATTTTATAAGAAACGTTTATTGTGTAACTGGTTACCAAAGGATAATAGTTATATAGTGTAAGGTCTTAATTACCCAATAACTACTCCATCTGTTCTACCCCACCCCGTCCTTCCTTATTCAATTCCTCTCCCTCCTTCCCAGCATTCCTTTACTCTCCATCTTACCACCACAACCACCACCATCATAATTCTGTGTAATGCTGCATAATCTGTTAATGCGCAAACAAGACCAGAATAGAAAAAAAATAGTGATATTTGGTATGCAGATACAATGCGTTATATATGACGAATATATTTAATTTTATTACCCTTAATTATTTATCTGAGGTCAATATCTAGGCCAGCCATTCAGACGCCAGTGTTAGTGAACCAATCGCAAGATTTAGAGGATATTGTGTCTGCTATAATGTTATTACTAATTAAAACAGGGACACTTGAAATCAGACATTTATTGGTTATTGTTTACATGACTTTGTCAGTTTAGGTGAAAGCTCCACAAGTCCTCGTCACGAAGCATTCAAACCCATAATCCAACTGGGTCTGTAGGCACCACACTGTAAATGATGAACACGTTGGTGTCATACAATTATAATAACTGTTAACTTAATATAACCTGAAGTTTTTACTTCGACCTCACGTTTGCATTAAGAATGTGTAATGTTTTTTTTTCTTTAATTATTATTATAATCACCTAGATATGTATTGCTTTAAACCCTTAGCCACGATGGGATATTGTGTATACCTTATTTATAAACACTTCTATGAACACATTAAGGCTTGAAATACTGTAGATTACATTTTTAATTTTCTTACTCATCAATTTGTTGCTAGTATCGTGTCCAGCCACCAGGGTTGGATCAAATACAATTGTATTTGTATTGACTTGTATTTAAATACAATTTTAATGTATTTGTATTTATATTTGTATTTTAGCATCTAGAAAAAAAATATTTTATTTGTATCATGGCACCCAGAAAAAAAGTATTTATATTTATATTTGATATTTCGAGTCCAAATAATTTGAGGAGGATATGCAGAGAGAGAGAGTGAGTCAGACTATGATGGGTCACGTACACATACACGTCGCGTACGAGTATCATCCCTGTCCCACTCCCAGCCACACTCACTGTCGCTGGTGGCGTGAGTCTGAGTTAGGTACTTTCAGTTTATTGACAACACTGACAACCTCAAGTTGTAGCGAAGAGGGTGGACAATTTACAATAATTCAATTGTGCCATAGCTGAAATAATTAAGGTGTGTGTGTGTGTTCATTCTCTTTCCAGTTCTAATTTTCAATTACTGCCGTACACACGGCAGAATGTAGAATGAAGATGTAAACTTGTGTGAAAAAATGTTTTATTTTTTGCATATTTTCAAGAACATTTTTATTTGTATTCTTAAAATCTGGAATAAGAGTATTTGTATTTGTATTTTTATTTTCAGATTTGGGATTAAAAGTATTTGTATTTATATTTTTGGAATCCCAAACGAAAGTATTTGTATTTGTATTTATATTTTTAGAATCCCAAACGAAAGTATTTGTATTTATATTTGACTTGTAAAAAGTCAGTATTTGATCCAACCCTGCCAGCCACCCTCCTACTCAATGACAGCCTTTTAGTCACTTGGGCGTTGAGGCACCATGCCTCCTCACTATATCGGGTTTTCCCGGAAAATCTCCCACTGTGCTCTGGTGTGCCGTAACATCTCTGCTGTGGCTCTATCTCGTTCCGTTTACCACGTGTTAACGATAGAACCCCTTAGATTTTCTATAGAGTTCATATCGCAGTCTTAGCTATAGACAAATCTATCACCTGCAAATTACCATGAGTAGCAAACCATTCTTGAACTATTCTGGCCATGTGGATAGGGCATCGGTTGTGTATAGGACAGATGAGGGTGAGTAGTTGAAAATAAATTAAAAACATTAGAATACCTGCTTCATTATATTGCATTTGATCGATCTATTAAATAAGGACACTGTCAATTGTTCACCCCTGTAAAAAGATACTGATTATTATCCTATGGATATTATGCAACAAATAACGGAGCCGAGACAATCCCTTTTCGGTCTTCAGCTCAGGGTTGCCAGATTCTGATCACAAAATTATCGTACAGGGACCTCAAAATTATTGTTTTCCTGACAAAATAATGGTACAGTTATTAAAGAAATATCGTACAAATTATCGTACATTTTGAGATTTTATATCTATCCCTTGAGATAAAAAAAACTTACACTTTATGCATCATTTCTAAATTTTATTAATATTGAGCAAATTTTTCAACTAAATTGTCTTTCAAACATTAGTGTTTTATTGGAAATAAATAAAATGCTCATATTTTAACACATAGGCCTACCATACCTCAATACCAAATAACATATATAGTAGGCCTCAATGATCATCAAATGAATTAAATGAAAAAAAAAAGTAAATTTACAGAAAACCTGGGCTCACTATATTGTCTATATTAGTATCATCATTATCCACTATTTTGGACCATTCTAACACACTTTTCATCTATGGTGTTTCTCTCGGAAATGCCCCGTTTACAAACATAATTTGGAAACTAGTCTTACCTGACCTGACCTAACCTAACCTAGACCACAACAGACTACCGGAACCTAATCTGGGCAAACTACCGGGTATAACCAGTGTAAACTATCATATTATAAAAGGGCAAATTTCCACCCCTGCCTAATGTCGTAATACTGCTCAAGCCTAGCCAAAACCCAGTTATTCTGTAATAATACCGAAAAAAAAAATAATGAAAAATTTGCATATTTGTATGAACCAGTGATTAAAAATAACCATTCATATTTTAAACATAATAATATATACTTTATTGCTTATCACTTTATTTAGAGTCAGAATCTGATGTGTTATTGTACAATTCCTTGGCTGCCAAGAGAGAATACATATTATTTGTTGGGTTAAAGTTTTTACAGCATGATCCAGTAGATTTCATACATTCTGTTGCTAATAGTGCCCCATTTACAGACTACACTTTATTAAATCCCACAAAAAATTCTTCTATTCATCATGATCATTATCTGACACATTACTATATATATCTTTCCTTGTCATGCGAGAAAGCATATCCTTGGATGGGGAAAACTTTGTACAACCGTACGGTCTGTGTGTACCAAGACGGACAAGCGACAGCCGACAGGCCGTACTGATATGTCTATAGTCTCTACCGTCACCGAGAATAACTGACTAACCGACAAACTCGCTTATAGCCTGACTACACACCCTTATAGCCTGACTACACATCCAACTCCCACGTTCTGAACAGGACACTCTTGGGTTGTAATTATTCCTCTCCTACCCTCACCTGCTTATATCATGTAAATAATTTTTTTCCTAATTTGTTTAATCATGAAATATTTTTTTTCTTTTCTAGTGAATAAGTAAAATTATCGTACACTATCGTACGAAAAGACAGAATTATCCTACAAAACGTACGATAATGAGTAGTCCTATCGTACATCGTACCAAGGGTGAAATAATCGTACAAATACGATAATTATCGTACGAATGGCAACCCTGCTTCAGCTTTACCTGTATTCTTTTCACCCCTCATGCTGGCAGTCCCCCTCTGTATCACCCTTTCTCGCCGTTAAATAAATAAACTTATACCTATATCTTTCAAGTACCTGGCTACTTCCCCTGTCTTCGATCTCCCTCTCACTCCCCTTTGTTTCCTTGCCTTCTCTATCTTTTCTTTCTCATATTTTTTACCTACTCATTCGTTCTTTCAAAGTTTTAATGACATAGGCCTTTATCCCTTATCACCTATAGGCCTTCAAATTTTTGCAAGCGAAAGGATATGATAATATTCAGGTAGAACAAAAGTGTTGGTAGATACACATTCTTGACGGGATAATCCCAGCCACAGCATTTCGCATTCTTAAAACAGAAGGACTATAGGTTTCATGCATTGCCATTTGCCAGCCTGTTGCGAGTCAGAATATTAACTTGTAAAACCATTTTACAGAAAGAGAAATATATTTTATCTCTATCTTTTAAGTTACTTATGGACATTTTTTTTGTATCAAAATCTATATTTAGATATATTAACTTACCTTTACTTACGTCCAGCATAACTGTGCAGAATATGTGACACAATATGGACCACAAAAACAATAATGGTGGTCAACGTAATTCTCATGAACTCTCTATAAGTCTATATGCTACAATAAACAATGTTTTATGCTCAACTACAGAATTATGTTCTCAGAATGATAATGATAACCAAAGATAATGAAAACAATAAAAACAAATTAACATTTATAGCTCAACAAAAATTAAACTGCCTCTGTTTTACTGTTTCAAGGGAGTAACCATATATATAATATAATATAATATACTTTCGTATATTACATATTCAGACAGAGTGAACACAAGAGGGTACAATCGGAGTACATAATTATACACATAGGCCACCTGTGGTTGGAGCTTAAAGAGGCCAAGATATGTGGATGATGTATTATGCTTTTGGCCTGATCGTTTAGACCAGTGGTTCCCAAACTTTTTCTGGTCGTTACCCACTTTTCATACATGATCCTTGTCCATGCCCCCCCCCCCCCCACAACCATAACCCGTTAACTGAATAATATGAACATCCTTGCTGATATGTAAGATTCAAGACCAAGTTATCATACAGAATACACAGCTTAGGAAGCCTTAGATTAGAATTATATTGAGTTAAAATGATCTTGCTTCCCTAATACATCCCCTGTCTTATTTTATGTCAAGAACACAGAATCATATAAAAAAGGACGTATTACTCATGTGTCTGGCAGCAAGGCATTGCACAAACCTGTACTGAACCTGTAAGGTCCCTTCACTGGCTACCTACCACCTAAACTCCTTTGGTTTTATTTATGCATAGCCTCAGATTATGGCCCCCAACATTCTTCTATATGGCCCCCCGTTTGGGAACCACTTGTTTAGACTATGTATATATATATTAATGATCCTTTGGAGAAATTGAACTCAGTTGTCCCTTCCATCACATTTACTCATTAACTTGAACAAGATAATACTCACCCATTTTTAGTTGTTCATATTGTAAGAGATAATGGTATTCTTAATACAAAAGTGTATAGGAAGCCTACAAACATATTTTCTTATGTCCACTTTCATTCTAGCCATCACATGAAGGTGAAGAAATCAGTATTTATATCAATGTATTTAAGGGCATATAGAATTTCGGATCCTGAATATTTAGGTGCAGATATTAAAATGATTGTAGAAATTGAACATAAATTAAAATACCCAGTGAACAATCTTAATCAGTGTCATAATACAGCAAAGAAACGCTTTTATTACGTAAGAAATGAGAGGTTACCTCGCCAGCCAATTTTCCTACACGATCACTGGGTCCTTAATATCCATCAACGGAGTCTTTTTTGTGCATGATCATTGAACAGATATAAAAAGCTGACCATTAAAATCTATTCATTCAGTCATATACTTTACATTTACATTACATGAAGACAAAATAACTAATGTACAGTTCCGATCAAATGAAACGGAGACATGCCAGCCACCGACACGGTGGTGTAGTGCTTCCCTCATCTGGTAACACTGATAGAGTCGGGGCTTCAACAGCAGTGAGGTATAGGTTTATCGCTAGCACGATTCGAACATGGTGTTCCCTTCTAACCTGTTGTTGATGTATAATACATGCGCACTATCCTTTCAATACCAAAAACGATAATAGACAAACAGAAATTTGCTCTGTATAATACATCGTGTAGATTATTATGTTTATTATAACAAATTGGCTTGTATCTTGTGGTAAACTTTTGTATGTTCTTTATATAAGAGTAACTGAAGTTGTAGTAATGGTAATAATAATAATAATAGAAGTAACAGTAGTAGTATTTACAATTATTATTATTATTATTATTATTATTATCATTATTCATTAATATTATTATATATTATTATTCATTATTATTATTATATATAACTATTATTTTTGCTCATTATCATTTGATTTTTCATTATATTTTATTATTATTATTATTATTATTATTATTATTATTATTTCTATTATTGTCGTCGTCATCACAATACTTATCTATTTTAAGGCTCATAAAAATAGTGATTTAAACACTAGCAGGGATACCCGACGTTGTCCGGAGATCTATCTATCAATCTATCTATATCTATTTATATCTATATGTATATTTATCTATCTATCTATCTATCTATCTATCTATATCTATCTATCTCTATCTATCTATCTATCTCTATCTATCTCTATCTATCTATCTATCTATCTATATCTATCTATATCTATATATATCTATCTATATCTTTCTATCTATCTATCTATCTATTTATCTATATCTGTCTGTCTGTCTGTCTATCTGTCTGTGTCTCTGTCTGTCTGTCTGTCTGTGTCTCTGTCTGTCTGTATGTCTGTCTGTCTGTGTGTCTGTCTGTCTGTCTAAGAACATGATTACATGTACAGTCTCCTCCACTCGCGCTTTTTAACCAGTTCAGCGTTGCCGTCATATACACCAGGCATCGTGTGAGCTAGCAGTTCCGAATCTCACAATCGAAACACCTGCCATCAACCCTTACTCTTACTAGCAGGTGTTTCGGATGCGAGAGTCGGAACTGGTAGCTCATACGATGCCGAGTGTATACATTGGCAACGCTGAACTGGTGAAAGCGGGAGTGGAGGAGACTATACATAGAGAGAGAGAGAGAGAGCATGTGGTTTTCTTTGATTATTTTAGAAGATACTATTTTATTAAAAAAAAATTGAAGACTTTGATGATCTTGTTATACGCTTTTGCGTACACCTTGAAGGCTCCCGTTTTCAGTTCCTGGTGTGTAAATTCAAGCTCTTTCACTCTGTAAGAATTCTTTTGCCTACATGAAAGTTGAAAAATGACAAAATTTACCAGCATTTGTCAGCTGGAGGGGGGGAAGGAAAAAAGTCGTTTTTAATTGGTTAATCATTGAAAAAAAAATTGTAGGGCCAAGACACTCCTTAGGTATCAGGGAAAAAACGTACGTAAAAATTATTACTCTAGGTGAAACGATGCGGCTGTGCATAGCGGCTAAACAGACAGACAGACAGACAGACGGAAAGACAGACAGACAGACGGAAAGACAGACAGACAGACTGCTTTATATATATAGATAAATAAACATGAGGAGTAGGTTAATACCCTGTCCATCCTCCTTCCTTTTCAATGACTGCCTGAAGTTTATCTGGCATGTTGATAACCCCTAAAGGACCGGGGTTAGTGAAATTACTGTGCCTCCCAGGACCGGGGGTTGAGCGAAAAACAAGTAAAATAGCCTGTTTTCGCATGCTCTGTACTCCTAACCTAGAATGAACGAGTGAATTATTTTAGTGCCATGAGAACGAGCAACTCTTCTTCTTTCGATTGGTACCAATGGGAAGTCTGTAGGTTTAATGGTTACAGAATTACGACGAGTTGAATGAGGTACTGTCGCCGTACGTTGAGCGCGAGTGTTTGGGTGGGTGCGTTGACCGTGGCGAGGTTGTAGAAAATGGGGATAGGCGCTCGTCGGCTAAGCCGCTCACCAACACACTCGGACATAACAACATCAATAATTCCTCAATTTTACCTTAGAAAAAGCAGTGTGTACTCAGTCTGAGCATCCCATCCTACTATAAACCAGTGTAGCCAACGTCTGGAGTAAAAAAAATTGCGGAAAATTCCTTAACCTTGGGAAATTTTAGCAATTCGGCATATGCCGGGCCCGGTCTTTTAGCGGCAACCCGTCATATGCCGGGCCCGGTCCTTTAGGGGATAATGTGACGTCTTACAAGGTCAGAGCGGTCTCTGAAAGGTTCTCACACTCGACGAGTTTCACCAAAGAGTTCCTGTTCTTCCCATTCATTTACAATCGTCGTCCAGATATTTTCAATGGATTACAATCTGCTTCCTTACTAGGCCACGGTAGTAATTGGAACTGAGGATGCTGAACAAATCATTCTTGCACGATTCGAGCTTGGTGGACGGGGCACCAATCTTGAACGAAATAAAGAAGTGATAGTCTGTCATCATCCTTATCTACCCCACCACCAACATTTCACCTCTGCTTCACTCCCTATCACTCGTTTCTCTCACAAGTCAAACTTTTAAGTCATCAACCACGAAATCTAATACAATCTTCTCTTTTCCCCTCTCTTCGTTCTCACTCAGAAAGGATGCAAGGTTTTTTCCTAGTATAAGATGAGACAGAAAAACACAATATCGCAGTTGAACGTATGCAGTTTATATATTACGCTCTCTCTCTCTCTCTCTCTCTCTCTCTCTCTCTCTCTATATATATATATATATATATATATATATATATATATATATATATATATTAGGTTATACTAAGGTTATATATTAGGTTATACTTAACTTTCTCGATTTCAGAAGGTTATAATAACAGATATGTTTTGGAAAAAAAATCACAGCACCGATAGTTTCTTTTCGCTTTTGCTTTTGAATGGATAATACTCATCAACAACGGGTAGAAAAGAACATAATTTTTTAATCGTGCTTGCGAATTCCTGAAGCTCCAAACCTACCTGTGTTACCAGATGAAGAGAGCACTACACCACCTCATTGGTGGCTGGCATGTCTCCATTTCATTTGCTCGGAACTGTACGTACCGTACTGTCTCACTCAGAGAGAGATGCAATTCATTCATGGCAGCCTCAGCCTCAGGATTTGACGGGAAGATAGTTTTGTCCTAAGCCTCTGACACACTTTTGGGCCCTACACAGTACAGCAGCGATGGGAATGATGTCCGTGTCACTACTCCTGATGAAGAACATGACGCCCCGCCATCATAGTCGGTCGTGTTGGTGGAGCAGGTGTGTGCGTTGGCATCCAGCGTGCCTGAAGACGGGCCGTGTACGCTGCTAGGACTGTTGGGTGAGCCTTTTTCCTCATCACTCTCCCAGTTCCTCCTTCTCCTCCCGCATTTCCTTTTTCTCTTAGAGACGGACATCTTCACCTCCCAGCGTCTGATACCCTTATTACATTTATTACTGACTCTACTGGGGCGTTTATTGTTGTTGGTACTTGAGGTATTGTTGGTATTGGTGTTGTTGGTGGTGGTACTAGTATTGGTAGTGGTGGTTGTGTCTCCTGGAGGGCTTGTCACAAACTTGGCCCTCTGTGATGACGTGAAGATAAAGCTTACTTCTTGTTGCTGGTGCCTGCCTTTATGGGCGAGACAGCGAGTATAGGAAAGGTGTGGTGGCACCGGACGTCATAAGCTGGTGACGGGCTGGGTGACATGGTAGGGTGAGGTGTGCAGCAGGATTGGGCCGTGTGTGTGCAGGTGTGTTGGGTTGTTATGGATGATCTGGAGGTGCCCATCAGGAAGGGGCTTGTCACTGGATGATCTGCTACGAGCCTGTCAACACGTCAGAGGCAAATTTACACTCGATATCAAAGTAACTTAATTATGCTCAATATTGTTGTTTTTTTTTACTTGGCGATAATGTACCGATTCCCTTATGAAATTGCTTGGCTTGATTGACAAATATAATGCAATCCAAGCAAATTACACCACAAAATTATACATCCCGATAAGGTGCCTCAACTTATAGCAAGCACAGAGTTCGGTTGGTTTATAGAAATGTGGCACCACCGTCGTTTTACTCAGTGTTGCCAAATTGGCAGAAAACCCGCTAGATCTAGTAGATTTTGTTCTCAAACGGCGGAAAAATAATGCTAATAGTGGATGGCGGAAAGTTTAGCGTATTTTTAATGTAATTGGCGGATATTCTAGCGGATTTGGATTAATTAATTATTATTCATTATTATATACTGTAAACAAAAGAAACAATGATCTAATATGTAGTTGGCCATTTTCCACAATCTCTATTTGTCAATTCGTTAAATAACTTAACGTCCTATTTTCGTTTTTTCGACTTATTGATCCTGTCCTGATCATAGACATTGGAGTGATTGAACACGTCCAGTTCAGGTTCATTTTACTGCACGAGAGTGACGTTGGTCTTGGTGTCGGTGACGTGCCACTATGTCAGTAATTCCCCAGCTTTCACAGTTTCACCTTGTGTGGAAGTACTTATAATAACTTTGTTCAATAATGGGCCCTACCTACCATCAAACATATAGGAATAGATTGAATTTAAGGTCAGTCAATACAATTTTAGCAGTGAGGCTTAAAAAGTTGCAAAAGCTATGAATTGCCCAAGGAAATAAGCCAAACTAAGCAGATAGGTACTATGGAATCATACACATCAACAGAATCAGCCGATCTAGTTCCTATAAATATAACTGTAGTTCATCAGTAACCGTGTCAGAAGAAACTGAAGAGGAGGAGAATTATATAATTTTCTCTCTGACCTAACAAACGTAAGTGTTTTTAAGCTAATTGTATAACTGTTCTTATTGATTTTGCTTATACAGCTTATATCTATTGTGGAAAAAGGTACTAATTATAATTTCGGCTGTAAAATATTATTGATAATATTTTGAGTGTAAATTTATAGCATCTAGCGGATTTCTAGCGGATTTTGTGAGTCAGTCTAGCGGATTTTTGTCTATCACATTTGGCAACACTGGAACTTTTACTCGTAGTATTAGTAAATGAAATACAGAACTAAAGGGGGTATCACACTAGCACCGCGTACGAGGTACACGCGGGACTGGTGGAATACCATTCTGTAAACGAGGAATCGCGGCGGCATTCGCGGGACAAAGATGGAATGGATCCCTAGCCAAGACCATTCCTCGTATACAGAATCAAGTCAATAAATAATGTATTTATATACATTAATTATAAGCAAAAAAGGTGGATTAATATCAGAAAACATTTGTGCAATACAAATAAAGTAGAAAATACGATGTCAATATTTTGCTGTGTTTACATCAAGACTCCCGTGAGGTCGAGACCCAAGTGTTTTTAGCCCCGCGTAGCCCGCACCAGTGTGATTGCTACTGGCCATCCATTCCTGGTTCCATGTTCTACCAGTCCCGCGTGTACCTCGTACGCGGTGCTAGTGTGATACCCTCTTTACTCCTCCTATAATACTCGCCATAAGGATGCTTCTAAACATGTATACTGGCTTCAGATTTTGCCAGACTCACTGGATGCTGAGCTTGCTACTATACTCTATCCCATCCTAGCTTGCAATTGGAGCCGAGCTGTATTTTGAATGCTCGTCCCTGACTGGTCAATATCTCCAGGCAACCTCCGCTCGCGCTTACCTTTGCTTTACCAAAATAGTGCATTTTTCGGAATACACCTTTTTGTTTTTTTCTCTGTGCCTCACTTATTTCGCTTAATATCTACTTGGCACTTTGATAACCTGACAGAATAATGATATAGGTTTACTTTGTCGTGAAAAAAATATCCATATCATTAAAAATATACGATTAAATATGAGTTGAAGTGAAACGAGTAGCTAAAAATGTTTATACAACTTTTTTATATGCCGATATTTATTTACAAATAATACGCTACCATGATTAAAAATGGGTGGATGATGTAGAGAAAATCTTCCTGCATGTCATGGTGGTATAAGATTGTAGATAAGACAGAAATTATTGTTGGAAACATAATTTTAATGTCAAGATGTCAATGACGCTCCAATGTGCATGACCGTGCACCCTGTTTTCTCGCTGTCTTGTGTCAATGTTGCCATGTCTGGCTGACGAAATTTCCCTCACTATAACATCAGAATTTCGCTTGTTACCTCAATTATTCCCTGTTTACTTTTGAACATTGATGGTCTTTTAGGTATTACATCTGGTAGAAATTTCACTGTTTACTCTTGAACGAACTGTATATTATTTCCCTGTGTGGACTTCTAAATTCCCTAAAACAGAGAAATTTCCCTGCACCTGGTAACATTGGGTGCACATTGGAGCGTCATTGACATCTTGGCATTAAAATTACGTTTCCAATAATAATTTCTGTCTTATCTACAATCTTATAACACCATGACATGCAGGAGGATTTCTCTACATCATCCACCCATTTTTAATCATGGTAGCATTTTATTTGTAAATAAATATCGGCATATAAAAAAAGTTGTATAAACATTTTTAGCTACTCGTTTCACTTCAAATCGTAGTTAATCCTATATATTTAATTATATGAATTTTTTTTCACGACAAAGTAATCCTCTATCATTATTCTGTCAGGTTATCAAAGTGTCAAGTATATATTAAGCGAAATAAGCGAGGCACAGAGAAAAAAAAAAAGTGTACCTCCAAAAAATGCAATATTTTGTTAATGCAATATTTTGGTAAAGCAAAGGTAAGCGTGAGCGGAGGTTGCTTGGAGATATTGACCAATCAGGGACGAACATTCAAAATACAGCTAGGCTCCAATTGCAGGCTAGGATGGGATAGAGTATAATGGGGGCCACTGTACATATCTGCAAGTTATGAACACTGGAATGTACTCGAAACGTGTATTACTTAGAAAGGAAATGATGCATTTTCGCCAAGATTATACAGGGTGTTTCAGAATTTGCTCACCAAATTTTAGGAGCAATTTGTATAGCAAAAGCAAAAATCTGTTAAACACAATACGTTCAGAATATGCATTTTTTAATAGAAAAAATATTAATATGAAATGTAGATATACACAATCACTATGAACATAATTAACCCTTAATTAAACAGTGGGTTACACCTATTTTCAACAGACCTACCAAGTGTGGGTGTCTGCAGGCGCAGACAATTTTGGCTGTACATTGTTCATATTTGCGCCCCACTGGATTTATTTAATTAGTCTCACAATAGATGGAGCATGTCCTTGGAACCATACCAGCCACCATTTGTGCTCCAAGGATCAGTCTAAGCCAATCACTGAGGCTGCAACGTTTCGCTATATTCCTTCCTCAAGTGTAAACATAAGAATAACAGTTATTTTAAATTTCACATGATGGCGTTGGAAAAATGTGATTCTGGCACGTTTTATGACGAAATCAGAGTGTGGAACCTGTCTCTGTAGTTGTCAGAGGAGTGTAAAAGTGTGCATCAAGTTGTTGTCAATCGAGGCTGGTTACGTATCCTACAGATGTCCATATAATAATCAGTTATCGCAAAAACATCATAAGACAACTAAAGGTTTGTACTTCAATATAATTTATTCATGTAGGTTTAATGGTTTACACGCAATACACCGACAAATATTTATTTTAGTTTTGCAAAATATATGCCCCAGCTCAAATATAGCAGTGGGTAAAGATATTCTGGGCAAATTATGCAAATAAACCTTTCACTCTAGCCAGTAGAGCTGGGCAGGAATCGAGTCCAGAATAGATCCTATCGAATCCAGCTTACCGAGTCTAGAATCGATCCCCTTCCTCTGAAACTCACAGTGGTAAACATTGGCTGGGTGCGGGGCGGTCTTGGACTTGGCGCCGGCAGCGGAACGTGGCTGTGCGAGCCCAAATCATCGTACAACTCCGGACAGATCAATGGTCCGAGTCTTTCCACCATAGACTTGGTATGGGCCTCAGCGGATATGGTATCACTGGCAGGTGGAGGGGGGAGGGGAGAAATGTGGGCGGAGTTATATAGGGGGTAATTTACCACGTAGCGCTACCAGTGTTGGGCCATCCAGGAATTTGAATCCGAACCACTTGTGATCATGGATGTGAACCACTCACTTGAAGGTGGTAGGAGAGGAGGGATTGCGTTGGGGAGAGGGGGTAAAGCTTCACCAGTGATCGAGATGGAGAGAATTATTGGATCAAGTAGCTGAAAATTATAAACGAACAAAGCCGACTGTCGCCTTTATTATCTTTTCTTCTATAATCTAAATTCAACTCTGATGCTACATTCCATGGTATATTCTTTATTATTTGAAATTAATCTAGATTTTAACTAATACAATTAACACGACACCAGTTTTTGATGACTAATATATCAAGCCATGCACCACCTACTCAGTGTTTAAATAAATTTCAAGTAGCCTAAATCCTTTATCGTTACCCTGTATCATTCACGACATTTTCTAAGAAACTTTTATTGTGTAACTGGTTACCAAAGGATAAAAGTTATAGTGTAAGATGTTAATTATCCAATAACTACTCAATCTGTTCTTCTTCACCCCGTCCTCCCTTATTCAATTCGCTGTTTCCTCTCCCTCCATCCCACCATTCCTTACTCCCCATCTTACCACCACCACCACCATTATTCTGTGTGTTGCTGCATAATTTGTTAATGCGCAAACAAGACCACAATAGAAATAAAAGTGATATTTGTTATGCAAATACAATCCGATATATATGACGAATATATTTATTACCGTTATTTATTTATCTGAGGTCAACATCTAGGCCAGCCATTCAGACGGCAGTGTTAGTGAACCAATTACAAGATTTAGAGGATATTGTGTCAGCTGTAATATTATTACTAATTAAATCAGAAAAACATGAAATAAGACATTTATTGGTTATTGTTTACATGACTTTGTTAGTTTTTGAAAGCTCCACAAGTCCTCGTCACGAAGCATTCAAACCCATAATCCAACTGGGACTGTAGGCACCACACTGTAAATGATAAACACGTTGGTGTCATACAATTATAATAACTTAACTTATTATAACCTGAACTTTTTACTTCGACCTCACGTTTGCATTAAGCATGTGTAATGTTTGTTTTGTTTTCATATTATTATTATAAGCACCTATATATGTATTGCTTCAGACCCTTAGCCACGATGAGATACAGTGTATACACTATTTATATACACTTCTATGAACACATTAAGGCTTGAAATACGGTAGATTACATATTTCATTTTATTACTCATCAATTTGTTGCTAGTATCGTGTCCAACCACCCTCCTTCTCAATGACAGCCACCAATCGCTCGGGCATTGAGGCACCATACTTCCTCACTATATCGGGTTTTCCCGGAAAATCACCCACTGTGTTCTGATGTGTCGTAACAACTCTGCTGTGGTTCTCTGTAGTTCTGGCTCCCACGTGTTAACGATAAAACCCCATACATTTCTAAAGGGTTCATATCGCAGTCTTAACTACACAAATCTATCACCTGCAAATGATCATGAGCAGCAAACCATTCTTGAACTTTCCTCGCCATATGGATAAGGCATCCGTCGTGTATAGGACAGATAAGGGTGAGTAGTTGAAAAGAAATTAAAAACATTTAGAATATCTGCTTCATTATATTGCATTTGATCGATCCATTAAATAAAGACACTGTCTATTGTTAACAAATAATGGAGCCGAGATAATCCCTTTTCTGTATTCAGCTCTCCCTGTATTCTTTTCACCCCTCATGCTGGCAGTTCCCCTCTTTATCACCTTTTCTCGCCGTAAAATGAATAAACTTCAACCTATATTTTTCAAGTAACTGGCAACCTCACACAACCTCCTCTCCCCTGTCTTCTCTCTCTCACGTCCCCTTCCTTCCTTGCCTTCTATAGTATTCGTTATCTTTTCTTTCTCATAATTTTAACCTTCTCATTCGTTCTTTGAAAGTTTTAATGACGTAGGCCTTTCTCCCTCATCACCTTCAAATTTATGAAATCAAAAGGATATGATAATAGTTATGTAGAACAAAAGTGTTGGTTGATACGCATTGTTGCCTGCATGATCCCACCCACAGCATTGCGCCTTCTTAAAACAGAAGGACTATAAGTTTCATGTATTGCCATTTGCCAGTATGTTGCTAGTTCGAATTATGGGCATTTGTTATCAAAATCTATATGTAGATATATTCAATTACTTTTATTTACGTCCAGCATTACTGTGCAGAACATGTGACACAATATGGACCACAAGGACAGTAATGCTAGTCAACGTAAATCTCATGAAGCTCTCTATATGCTACTGAAAACAATGTTTTATGTTTTATATATATGTATATATATATATATACAGTGCTGGCGGTTAGAAATGTCGCGGTGATGTAAACAACCTGTTCCTATTGATGAGTGGAAAATGGTCTGTGTGAAAATAGTTTTAATGAGGATACTCACCTAAATTAGTAACTGATAGGGTACCCTCGATTCTTTTTTAACATGTTGAGTCGTTTGGGAAGGAAGTCAGTCAAATTATGAAGGTATTCCAAGTTAATATTGTCCCAGATATCTTGTATGGCTGCTTGAAGGCGTGGAAGTGAAGATGTGTCACGATCCTTTAGTTGCCGTTTAATATACGACCATAAGTTTTCGATTGGGTTTAAGTCTGGTGAATTTGCTGGCCAAGGTTTTAGGAGAGTAACACCACAGAATTCAAACCAATTGGTAATTAAATGAGCGGTATGGCAAGGAGCACCATCTTGCATAAAATAATCAGAGTAGCATTTCTCCATACACTCGTCTAGCTCATCAAGTATGAGTTCAAAGTAATTATCTTTATTCATACGAACATTCTTAGGTAAAAAAAACAACTTCCCACACCATAGTACGAAAAACAGGCACACACCATCAATGAATCAGGATGTTTTACTGTGTGGTTAAGGTATCTGGGATCATGGGAATCACTACCACGTCGGCGGTACACTCCACTTTTCTGGTTATCTGTAACTTCAAAAGTGGATTCATCCGACCGCAACACCTTTCGCCAATCATCAATACCCCAGTCATGTTATTGAGAGGCAAAAGCTAATATTTTTTTGCGATGAACAACAGTTAACCAGGGTTTATGTACTGCGCGGCAACACCTGTAACCCAAGTCGCATTTGAAATAATCCCGCACTGTCCTGTCAGCCACTCCAGCCAGCAAATCTGGGTTCTTAGTCTATAATTCTCGGCTTGTGATGTGAGGTTGGACCTCCAGCTGTCTACCAATAACTCTCAAAGTCCTCTCAGTCACTTTCCGTTTACGCCCTGGTGCTTTATAAGCTTTGTAATTATTGATTTGCGTGCACACAGATATTCTTTTAAAAGCTCCATATGATTCGTGAAGTGGATAATTCCCATGATTAATTTACGTTGTGTTATTAATATTGCATGTATGGCTGGGTGTGTGAATGATATATAATATGAGGTTCTAGTCAGACAGACAGTAGGATTCAAACTATTGCGGTGTGGCGACTGAGTATCGATCCAGACAGCTGGTAGCTCGGGGGAGGAGCTGCCCTGGGGCTCGTGATCTCGTAATACAACGCCGCAGGCTTCATTTGTTTGTTGGGGGGCTCTGGTGCGCTCCAGCCGCACGTTGGAGTAGCAGCCTAATGGTCGAATTCATTCAGTTTCGGCGTAGGGGGCCTACTAATGATTCGTGATCGAGTGCTGGGTGTGTGTTTGAACATATAAAATTACGAGTGGGAGGACAATTCATGTATGAGTATAGAAAAACTCTCATACGTGAATAATTTGAACTCCGAGTTCGGCTTCCATTTCGTAACACATACGTGGCCCTCTCGTCTCGTCACGTAACACGCAGGAGGACAGTGAATGCCAGAATTCTCGGTGCGATTCACCAGTCTTTCTCCAGTGCTTCACGGGTCACTCTTGTTGTCGTTACTTGCAACAGAAAAAGCAAATGATACGAGGTAAGGTCTTATGCCAAGTAGCGTTCTGCATCCTGCTTTGGTATAATATATATAGAAAAACGAGTGCCATGTGTGTGACATTGAAAATTACAGATGTGAAGAACAGGTGTCTGTGTGAGTCTAGGAAACTTAATCACATACATACTCGAACTCGTATTATTATATTTATATTTATTATTGATTAAAGTTACAGTAGGGGTCATGAAATAGTACCATAGAAATACAACTGTTTGGGGAATGTAACACCTTGGTTACACACGTAATATTTGCTCTCGTCCACTTACTCACGTGGATATGACGAGTGATGATTACAGATGTGACATTGAAATTAACTGAGGTGGAGACATAGAAAAATGGAGAACATAAGAAAATAATGACTAGAAAATATTGAAGAACATAGAAAAATAGGAAAACATAGAAAATGGAGAATATAGAAAATAGATTGAACACTAGAGGAGAATATTGTACTTGAAGAAAACAACGAGGACAATAACTTCGAGGACACCGATAGAAAACGGGAGTCACTCGCGAAGGTAACTTTAGTATTTAGTTAGCTAGCTTTGCGTGTGGATGAGTGTGAACGTGTGTGACTATATTTTATTGATTTCATGTTGCCGTTACTGGAATTTTCAATAAATATAGTAAAGCGATTGTGATTGGTTGTTTCATACACCATTTTCCTTGGCACTATAATTTATAAATGCATTCATATCGGAAGACCTCACATTAAAAATAAATATGTTGATAAAATAGAACTTGCAATGAAGGGGATAATTTAACCTCTGTGAAACTTTCTTTGAGCCAACACAATTAAGGTTAATTAGTAAAAACCGGGTAAGGTAAGTCAATTGATGAATAATTACTTACTTAATTATTATACATTATAATAGTTCAATGTTGCACTAGAAAGTTTATAATTGCATGGATCTCCAAGGTGGGCCACAGTTCTTTCAGTTGCGTATATATATAAGTCGAGTTTAGTTTTTTCACACTGAGTCGAGTATCTAGTTTTATTACAACATGAAACCTATAGTCCTTCTGTTTTAAGAAGGCGAAATGCTGTGGGTGGGATTATTCAGGCAACAATGCCTATCTACCAACACTTTTGTTCTACATAACTATTATCATATTCTTTCGCTTTCATAAATTTGAAGGTGATGAGAGAGAAAGGCCTATGTCAATAAAACTTTCAAAGAACGAATTAGAAGGTTAAAAATATGAGAAAGAAAAGATAAAGAATACTTCAGAAGAGAGAGAGAGAGAGAGAGAGAGAGAGAGAGAGAGAGAGAGAGAGAGAGAGAGAGAGAGAGAGAGGAGGTTGTGTGAGGTTGCCAGTTACTTGAAAGATATAGGTAGAAGTTTATTTATTTTACGTCGAGAAAAGGTGATAAAGAGGGGGACTGCCAGCATGAGGGGTGAAAAGAATACACGGAGAGCTGAAGACAGAAAAGGGATTATCTCGGCTCCATTATTTGTTGCTTAATATCCAAAGAATAATAATCAGTATCTCTCTACGGGGGTGAACAATAGACAGTGTCTTTATTTAATAGATCGATCAAATGCAATATAATGAAGCAGATATTCTAAATAATGTTTAAGGAGGGACTCACCCACCAACCATGGCCTACTCAACACCTCCACCTGACGACACTACTTCCTCTGCCACTTGTCTCGCTGGTAGGGTGAAATGGTTCAACTTCAAGGGCTATGGTTTTATCACCAGTGACAACATCGACTACTTCGTCCACAGGAGGGGCATCGTTCTCTCTGCTGCCACCACCTCACCACCATCACTGAGAGACGGGGAGGAGGTGTCCTTCACTGTGGAAGAAGGGAGGAAGGGCGTGGAGGCTACCAACGTGGCCGGGCTTGATGGTGGTAAAGTCCTCGGCTCACTCCATGGCCGTGGGAGGAAGACGTTTGAGGCCCAACCACAGCAGCAACGGCAGCAGCAGGACCAGCAGGTAGACATCGTCACCGTCTGCATCAAGAATGCTGTTGCCTTAGCTGCAGAAGGGCTAGGTCGTCTTTCCGACCTCCTCCAGGACATTTTCGGGAGAAATGGATAGCCACCAATCGCCATTTCTCCCGATCTACAACCATCCACCACCACCACCAAGAAACGAGGCAGCAGGAAGGCACGAGGGAGGAGCAGAGAAGACGCGCCACCATCCCTGCCTCCGGCCCACCTTCGTCGCCGGTTAATGCTGCTTCACCCACTCAACCGGGCGAACAGTGGAAGGGCGCCATCACCACCACCGCCGTCACTGCCACCACCAACACCGTCACTGCCACCACCACCACCACCACCATCGTCACTGCCACCACCACCACCACCACTGCCTGCGCGACCACCACAGGAGATGGAGACGGGGGAGGAAGAAGAAGACTGACACCACCACCGGTAGTGACTCGGAGCTGAAGGACCAGGGGGATCGATGGAGGGGGAAGAGGAAGGGGAGTAAGGACAGTCAAACATCGGAGCCGCCGCAGGTTGTTGAAGTGCAGTGGTGGCTGTCTGTCTAACTCTCCCCTCCTCGACCTCTTCCAAAGATGCATCACGTTTCACCGGGACCCCTATGACTTCCAGTACCGGAAGGCATGGAGGCGGTGTGATCCTTCTTTAAGGATTGCATCATTCACCGCCTCCAGAACTAACAACAACATCAACAACGAAGGTGGTCCAGCACCACCAGTAAACAACTACAACTACAACAGCTACAACTACAACAACAGCTATAACTACAACTACTATTATTATGTAATTATGTATAACTATTATTATGTATTATGTATAACTACAACTACTATTATATTATGTAACATGTTTCATGCCCCGTAAGGGGTTATAGGCAATAATTAAAAAAATAAAAAATAATATCTTTTCAACTACTCACCCTTATCGGAACTATACACGACCGATGCCCTATCCATATCGCGAGGAAAGTTGAAGAATGGTTTGCTGCTCATGATCATTTGCAGGTGATAGATTTGTGTAGTTAAGACTACGATAATATTATGAACCCTTTAGAAAATGTATGGGATTCTATCGTTAACACGTGGGAGCCAGAACGACAGAGAACCACAGCAGAGTTGTTACGGCGCACCAGAACACAGCGGGAGATTTTTCTGGGAAAACCCGATATAGTGAGGAGGTATGGTGCCTCAATGCCCGAGCGATTGGTGGCTGTCATTGAGAAGGAGGGTGGTTGGGCACGATACTAGCAACAAATTGATGAGTAATAAAATGAAATATGTAATCTACAGTATTTCAAGCCTTAATGTGTTCATAGAAGTGTATATAAATAGTGTATATACTGTATATCATCGTGGCTAAGGGTCTAAAGCAATACATATATAGGTGCTTATAATAATAATATGAAAACAAAACAAACATTACACATGCTTAATGCAAACGTGAGGTCGAAGTAAAAAGTTCAGGTTATAATAAGTTAAGTTATTATAATTGTATGACACCAACGTGTTTATCATTTACAGTGTGGTGCCTACAGTCCCAGTTGGATTATGGGTTTGAATGCTTCGTGACGAGGACTTGTGGAGCTTTCAAAAACTAACAAAGTCATGTAAACAATAACCAATAAATGTCTGATTTCATGTTTTTCTGATTTAATTAGTAATAACATTACAGCTGACACAATATCCTCTAAATCTTGTAATTGGTTCACTAACACTGCCGTCTGAATGGCTGGCCTAGATGTTGACCTCAGATAAATAAATAACGGTAATAAATGTATTTGTCATATATATCGGATTGTATTTGCATACCAAATATCACTTTTATTTCTATTGTGGTCTTGTTTGCGCATTAACAGATTATGCAGCAACACACAGAATAATGGTGGTGGTGGTAAGATGGGGAGTAAGGAATGGTGGGATGGAGGGAGAGGAAACAGCGAATTGAATAAAGGAGGACGGGGTGAAGAAGAAGAGATTGAGTAGTTATTGGGTAATTAACATCATACACTATAACAATTATCCTTTGGTAACCAGTTACACAATAAACGTTTCTTAGAAAATGTCGTGAATGATACAGGGTAACGATAAAGGATTTAGGCTACTTGAAATTTATTTCAACACTGAGTAGGTGGTGCATGGCTAGTCATCAAAATCTGGTGTCGTGTTAATTGTATTAGTTAAATCTAGATTAATTTAAAATAATAAAGAATATACCATGGGATGTAACATCAGAGTTGAATTTAAATTACAGAAGAAAACATAATAAAGGCGACAGTCGGTTTTGTTCGTTTATAATCTTTAGCTGCTTGATCCAATAATTCTCTCTATCTCGATCACTGGTGAATTTTATCCCCTCTCCCCAACGCAATCCCTCCTCTCCTACCACCTTCAAGTGAGTGGTTCACATCCATGATCACAAGTGGTTCGGGATTCAAATTTCTGGAGGGCTCAACATTGGTAACACTACGTGGTAAAGACTCCCACATTACCCCCCCCCCCCCTATATAACGATGTTGAAGGGACGAAGCTATGATGATTAGTTAGCCCACATATCAACAGTTGCTATCGGGGTGGGGGTGATGAAGGTTGATGCATTGCCCTTACAAGAGAATTTATATAATGGGGCGTCGGCGTGGAGAGGTCTAAGAACAACATGGTCATTAAAATAAATAGATATTTTACTGGTAGTGGTTGGCACGACGGGTATTATGAAGAACCTAAAGGATTACCTTGAGGCAATACCCGGACGCATATTCTTGAACTGTATACGTGCCCTTCTTAATACCCAAACCAGCCAATCAGCAGCCAGGAGTTGTAGCCAATCACGACGCATCTAGCCCTGGGTAATGACGTCATGAAGGGAGCTTCCATTAAACACAATAAATGCAAATTAAATATATTATTACACGCGTATTAAGACGAGCACGTATACAGTTCAAGAATATGCTACCCGAACGACCAAGCGCCTGTGAGGTGCAGATTGCTGCCATCAAGGGAACTGTCACTTACGGTGCAACTATAGGCCTCAGGGAGAGGCCCATTGCTACCCCACTGAAAATTTTGCTAAGAATAATAATATAAAAAAAATGAGCACACACACATACATATTACTGAATCACAAGAATAACAACACACGCACACACACTAATACACACACAAAAACCTATCATTAACTGACAGCAATATGAGAAATATCCCACCTTGAAGTGTAGTTTTGGAGGGCGAGGACCGTAACCAGTATCATAGAAGCCCTTAGCGTCAGGGAAAGCTGAGGCTGATCTTTTCTTCCGACTTCGTAGAGTAACGTTGAGACGCCAGTAGTAGCACAGTGTTCGCTTTACCTGACATGAATAGACATCAAGAATGAGAGAGGTTGCAGCGTCGTATTTCTAGTCATACCGGAGCACAGTTTTTATATTTACCTAGTGTGAGAGGATACAAGGAATTATAAAGATGATGGGATCGTATTTCCTGTTCTACCGGAACATAGTGTTTGCTTTACCTGGCGTGTAAGGATACCAAGAATAATAGGGTCGCATTTCTAGTCGGGCTAAAGCACAGTGTTCATTTAATATGGCGTGACGTAATACATGAAATTATTGGGAATAAAGCACATTGTTTATTTTACTTAGCATGCGAGGACATCATGAGTGATGGTGAAAATCTAGTCCGATGAGAGTTACATACTCATAGCAGAAAGTGTGTCGACGACATCTAAAGATGATCAGATGATGGCGTTTGGAAACCAGACTCCAGTATCTCTACTCGGTGGTAGTGTTCCGAGTGTCATTTGGGGGTAGGTAGTCCAGTGTTAGTGGTAAATCTGAAGCAATTACTGATTCCTAAATACTAGTCCAACCAACAGATCGCCACTACATTGGAGTCTTCTTTACTCGTGGGAAATGAAAGGAGATAGTATATTTTTATACTTTTGGTAGTACATTATAGCGCCTTAATTTCTCCAAAGTATGCCAGGAAACAGGACGAGATGGACAAAAACAATGGTAGCCTATTGTTGGTTGGAATAGTTTGGAGGATTGGTTGCTCCAGATTTACTACCAACACTGTAATACCCTCTTAGCTTCATATGCAATGAATCCATCAGGTGTTGGAAAAATGTGGTCACAATATTTACTATGTACAGTTATGGACATATGAAACTGACACATTTTTAACAGTCACCTTATCAAGTATAGATTAGGATGCGCCTTTCCACACACAGTCTCATGTTACCCTACGCTCAATGATGGCCCTGTTTCAGGTGTGTCTGTTACATATGTTGTGGTGCCTCTAAACCACCACAACGACAGTTCACATATACTAAACCACCACAACGACAATTCACAGGCTTCACGCATGCGCATCAATTAGTTCCTTCAAAGTCTTTTGAAACCAATCAGGCTAGTGAAGATTCGACTCAAAAGTATATAAGCACTAGAAATCAGGAGACACACACCTCAGAGCAAGACTCCACGACCTCGTAGAGTGTGTCGGTATAGAATTATCAAATATTGCACCCTGGGTAATACCCCCTTTTATTGTTGTGGAATCCTGGTTACCAGGGGTTAATTAAATCCCAGGTGCCGGAGGTGGAGGTACAGCTCCGGACTGATCAATGGTCCACACTTCTTCCACCCTTGCCTTGGTGTGGGCCTCAACGGATATGGTATCACTGACAGGTGGAGGGGGGAGGGGAGAAATGTGGGCGGAGTTATATAGGGGGGGTAGCGTTACCAATGTTGAGCCATCCAGAAATTTGAATCCCGAACCACTTGTGATCATGGATGTGAACCACTCACTTGAAGGTGGTAGGAGAGGAGGGGTTGGGTTGGGGAGAGAGGGGTAAAGCTTCACCAGTGATCGAGATGGAGAGAATTATTGGATTAAGTAGCTAAATGTTTTCTTCTGTAATCTAAATCCAACTCTGATGCTGCATTCCATGGGATATTCTTTATTATTTGAAATGAATCCAGATTTTACCTAATATAATTAACACGACACCAGTTTTTTATGACTAATATATCAAGCGATGCACCACCTACCCAGTGTTAAGTTACATTTCAAGTAAATCCTTTATTTTTATCCTGTATCATTTATGACATTTTCTAAGAAACGTCTATTGTGTAACTGGTTACCAAAGGATAATAGTTATAGCGTAAGATGTTAATTACCTAATAACTACTCCATCTGTTCTTCCTCACCCCGTCCTCCCTTATTCAATTCACTGTTTCCTCTCCCTCCATCCCAGCATTCCTTGCTCTCCATCTTACCACCACTACCATCATTCTGTGTGTTGCTGCATAATCTGTTAATGCGCAAACACGACCACAATAGAAATAAAAGTGATATTTGGTATGCAAATACAATCCGTTATATATGACGAATATATTTATTACCTTTATTTATTTATCTGAGGTCAACATCTAGGCCAGCCATTCAGACGCCCAGTATAGTGAACCAATCACAAGATTTAGAGGATATTGTGTCACAACTATTGTTATTACTAATTAAAACAGGGAAAAATTGAAATCAGACATTTATTGGTTATTGTTTACATCTCCACAAGTCCTCGTCACGAAGCATTCAAACCCATAATCCAACTGGGTCTGTAGGCACCACACTGTAATTATAATAACCACAATTATAATAACTGTTAACTTATTATAACCTGAAGTTTATACTTCGACCTCACGTTTACATTAAGCATGTGTAATGTTTGTTTTGTTTTCTTATTATTATTATAAGCACCTATATATGTATTGCTTTAGACCCTTAGCCACGATGATATACAGTATATACACTATTTATATACACTTCTATGAAGATATTAAGGCTTGAAATACTGTAGATTACATATTTCATTTTATTACTCATCAATTTGTTGCTAGTATCGTGTTCAACCACCCTCCTTCTCAATGACAGCCTGCAGTCGCTCGGGCATTGAGGCACCATGCCTCCTCACTGTATAATATATATGGTTTTCCCCGAAAAATCTCCCACTGTGTTCTGGTGTGACATAACAAATCTGCTGTGGTTCTCTGTCGTTCTGGCTCCCACATGTTAACGATAGAACCTCATAGATTTTCTATAGGGTTCATATCGCAGTCTTAAATAGACAAATCTATCACCTGCAAATAATCATGAGCAGTAAACCATTCTTGAACTTTCCTCGCCATATGGATAGGGCATCGGTCGTGTATAGGACATATAAGGGTGAGTAGTTGAAAAGATATTAAAAATATTTAGAATATGTGCTTCATTATATTGCATTTGATCGATCTATTAAATAAAGACACTGTCTATTGTTCACCCCCGTAGAGAGATACTGATTATAATTATTATCCTTTGGATATTAAGCAACAAATAACGGAGCTGAGACAATTAATTTTCTGTCTTCAGCTTTACCTGTATTCTTTTCACCCCTCATGCTGGCAGTCCCCCTCTTTATCACCTCTTCTCGCCGTAAAATAAATAAATTTCTACCTATATTTTTCAAGTAACTGGCAACCTCACACAACCTCCTCTCACCTGTCTTCTCTCTCTCTCACGTCCCCTTCCTTCCTTGCCTTCTGTAGTATTTTTTATCTTTTGTTTCTCATATTTTTAACCTTCTCATTCGTTCTTTGAAAGTTTTAATGACATAAGCTTTTCTCTCTTATCACCCATAACCAAATTATTAAGTAAAAATTTACCGATAATCCACTGTTTTTATTAAACCTGGAGAATCAAAGGTGACAAACATATATATTCTCTTTGTCGGGAGAATAATATGTAACAGTTCTGGCTCTCAAAATACATTGGTTTGCAAGATTGCCAACATTAATAATTAAGTCTTGTGGGTGATAACTAGACGTAATATATAGGCCTATAGGCCGCTTCTAAATTCATAATTTTAAACACTAAGAAGAATGGAAGACAAATATGTAATGCTTTATAGAAATGGAACTGGAATTTGTATTTCTGTATATTGTATTTTACTTTAATGTTGTCACTATTAAGAGTTTTATTATATAAATATTGTGGAATACAAGGTGCAATAATATCTTTATAAAGTTAGTATTAAAAGTAATAGCAAGATGCTGATGGTAGTCTTCTATTGAATTAATCCTTTATATTAATGTGTGCACATAAATACTCGTCATTAGAAATGTGTAGGGTTATGAAGGCTGACGTCTCATAGGTTGTCACCACTGATTATCATATGTTTCACAAATAGTAACTAGCTTTATTCTGCTTTGTCTACGTGTTAATGATTTCCTTGTTATGGCCAGAAATTTACTTGTAATCCAATAATACACTATATGTAACGTAGAACAAGTTATTTTATCCCCCGTGTGTTAAGTTGGTAAGCCTGCGAAAGCTACAAGATGTGGGATTGGTGTGTGTGTGTGTGTGTGTAAAGGGAACTGTGGTTCACATGACTCGAACCTTCACTTCACCAGAAATAAACCTATATTCTGCAGGAGAGATTCGATTGTCTCATTCCGTTCCACAGAATATTATTCTTTTCACATATTATAATATATGGATAATTGTGGTTCTCATAATTTTGTTTAATATATTCATTATTGTTGAAACACATTTACCATTGAGTATAGCCATTTCATTACATATGTCCAAGTTTTATAGTCACCCATCCTATCTGATGTCATTACAGTTCTGCTGATATCGAACAATACTTAATTAGCCTACAGATGAGAGTAGAAAATAATAATATTATGATGACAATGATAAAATTCAATAATTAATTATATAGGTTTGTTAATGTGAACTCCATCTCCATTAGTTCCTTCGCCCAAAGTCAACCATAAATCTTAAAGAAAACGTCTCTACAGCCACGGTTATTGGCGTCTCTCTTGTTCTCTCTTCCTCCACCAGCCCCTCCATACCCCCCCCCCCTTCTTTCTCTCTCATTTCATATATATATATATATATATATATATATATATATATATATATATATATATATATATATATATATATATATATATATATATATATATATATATTCTACATAACTATTATCATATCCTTTTGCTTGCATAAATTTGAAGGACAATGGGTGATAAGGGAGAAAGGCCTATGTCATTAAAACTTTCAAAGAACGAATGAGAAGGTTAAAAATATGAGAAACAAAAGATAAAAAATACTACAGAAGGCAAGGAAGGAAGGGGACGTGAGAGAGAGAGAAGACAGGTGAGAGGAGGTTGTGTGAGGTTGCCAGTTACTTGAAAAATATAGGTAGAAATTTATTTATTTTACGGCGAGAAGAGGTGATAAAGAGGGGGACTGCCAGCATGAGGGGTGAAAAGAATACAGGTAAAGCTGAAGACAGAAAATTAATTGTCTCAGCTCCGTTATTTGTTGCTTAATATCCAAAGGATAATAATTATAATCAGTATCTCTCTACGGGGGTGAACAATAGATAGTGTCTTTATTTAATAGATCGATCAAATGCAATATAATGAAGCACATATTCTAAATATTTTTAATATCTTTTCAACTACTCACCCTTATCTGTCCTATACACGACCGATGCCCTATCCATATGGCGAGGAAAGTTCAAGAATGGTTTACTGCTCATGATTATTTGCAGGTGATAGATTTGTCTATTTAAGACTGCGATATGAACCCTATAGAAAATCTATGAGGTTCTATCGTTAACATGTGGGAGCCAGAACGACAGAGAACCACAGCAGATTTGTTACGTCACACCAGAACACAGTGGGAGATTTTTCGGGGAAAACCATATATATTATACAGTGAGGAGGCATGGTGCCTCAATGCCCGAGCGACTGCAGGCTGTCATTGAGAAGGAGGGTGGTTGAACACGATACTAGCAACAAATTGATGAGTAATAAAATGAAATATGTAATCTACAGTATTTCAAGCCTTAATATGTTCATAGAAGTGTATATAAATAGTGTATATACTGTATATCATCGTGGCTAAGGGTCTAAAGCAATACATATATAGGTGCTTATAATAATAATAAGAAAACAAAACAAACATTACACATGCTTAATGCAAACGTGAGGTCGAAGTATAAACTTCAGGTTATAATAAGTTAACAGTTATTATAATTGTGGTTATTATAATTACAGTGTGGTGCCTACAGACCCAGTTGGATTATGGGTTTGAATGCTTCGTGACGAGGACTTGTGGAGATGTAAACAATAACCAATAAATGTCTGATTTCAATTTTTCCCTGTTTTAATTAGTAATAACAATAGTTGTGACACAATATCCTCTAAATCTTGTGATTGGTTCACTATACTGGGCGTCTGAATGGCTGGCCTAGATGTTGACCTCAGATAAATAAATAAAGGTAATAAATATATTCGTCATATATAACGGATTGTATTTGCATACCAAATATCACTTTTATTTCTATTGTGGTCGTGTTTGCGCATTAACAGATTATGCAGCAACACACAGAATGATGGTAGTGGTGGTAAGATGGAGAGCAAGGAATGCTGGGATGGAGGGAGAGGAAACAGTGAATTGAATAAGGGAGGACGGGGTGAGGAAGAACAGATGGAGTAGTTATTAGGTAATTAACATCTTACACTATAACTATTATCCTTTGGTAACCAGTTACACAATAGACGTTTCTTAGAAAATGTCATAAATGATACAGGATAAAAATAAAGGATTTACTTGAAATGTAACTTAACACTGGGTAGGTGGTGCATCGCTTGATATATTAGTCATAAAAAACTGGTGTCGTGTTAATTATATTAGGTAAAATCTGGATTCATTTCAAATAATAAAGAATATCCCATGGAATGCAGCATCAGAGTTGGATTTAGATTACAGAAGAAAACATTTAGCTACTTAATCCAATAATTCTCTCCATCTCGATCACTGGTGAAGCTTTACCCCCCTCTCCCCAACCCAACCCCTCCTCTCCTACCACCTTCAAGTGAGTGGTTCACATCCATGATCACAAGTGGTTCGGGATTCAAATTTCTGGATGGCTCAACATTGGTAACGCTACCCCCCCTATATAACTCCGCCCACATTTCTCCCCTCCCCCCTCCACCTGTCAGTGATACCATATCCGTTGAGGCCCACACCAAGGCAAGGGTGGAAGAAGTGTGGACCATTGATCAGTCCGGAGCTGTACACTCGCCAACACTGCCCCGTGGTACAGGGGCTCGCACGTTTTAGGAGATGTGGCACCACTGTGATGATTTGCCTCGAAACAATCCACGTGTGTGAAAAAAGTAACCTCGATACAGTGGCACATGAAATGAACTTTGTTGTTGAATGTTTCGAACCACAAAGTATCATAACAGGCTGAACTTTGTTTAACTTGATTCATGCAATAAGTGTTTAATATCTGCCACCTTTATATAAAAAAGAGAGAAGTATGTAATCTTACCTCATCACGCCCTAACCATCAGAACAAGACCCGCGAACCTATATACATTTTCTTGATCAGGGTGACCCAAGGATGGTTTTAGGGGAAAAAATACAACACTTTTTTATTTGCTCTTTCTAGCTACTGGCGAGCTTGCCAGTGAAGAGTGGGGATTTACCAGAAAAAATAGGGATATATATCCCCACCGGGAACAAATTTTGACCACTCCCTCAGAAGGAACATTTGTGATTGCTTTTGAAATTTATGCATATGATTAATCTTAATCCAACATACTTTTTGTTCTCCAAATATTGGGTATCTTATTTTTTACCCCGTCAACGCCGGCTCACCGGGTACTACACAAAGTAATTATTTATAAAATGCATAATAATTGGTCACAGTTTTGTGATGACGTGTCGTTGGTATCACAACATCTAGTCTGCAGCGCCTTATATGAGGTCAGAGAAAAGGGGGGGTTGTGAGCCTGACACATACAAGCTCAGATGTGACCACATTTGCTTCAATATTCGCAGTAAGAAACACAGGAACAGTGAAAAACACGATTATGTTGGTAATGTATTGGAGTTAGAAATATGAAACCTATGCCACATTTAATGTATTTTTACTTATTGTAAGGTAAAAAAAACTATCTATATCTATCTACCTATTTCTTACCATCCTAATACACTAATTGTAGAAGTTATTCTCAAAAATTGATAACATGAACTGAATAAACGAGTAAACACTGATAAGTTGGATGTGTGAATGACAACTATGCTGATCACGTTTGTAATTCTGACTTTATTACAATTATTTGGGTGAATAATATTAACATCACTTCTATATGGGATATATTTTAAACTGTAAACGGATAACAAACTAATCTTTCCAAAATGTTTTAACAAACAACAATTAACAAAAATTAACTTTTTATGGAGACAGAGGCATATTCTTTAATGCACTATTAACATTATGTATATAACAGCTACATTAACTACCTGGTTTTATGTTCATTACGTTATGATGGAGAAAATGAATATGCTAGCCCCACCGGCAAGGTGAAGAAAACTCGTCTCTTAAGTTATGACTGGAAACTGAAGCTTCTTCCAATGAGTTCCCGACAATATCATGGATGTTCACTATTCTTGTGATTCGTTCTATAAATATTGAAGCAAATGTGGTCTTATCACAGCATGCCATGAGCGAGGTTTATGGCTCCTCCCTTTTTTCTGACAACAGATTTGGGGATCCATACATGTATTAGGTGATAAGATAGAAACAGAACATAATCATAAAAATGTAGACAGATAAAATGCATTACATAATGACGAGTACTGAATACTTTCTAATGTAGAACATTAAGGTTAAACAAATTCGGGCTGAAATGATACATTGTGGTTCGAAGTTTTAAACAACAAAATTCACTTCATGCACCACTGTATCGAGGTTACTCCATCCCACATGCGGGCATTTTTCGCGGCAAATCATCACAGTGGTGCCACATCTCCTAAAACGTGCGAGCCCCTGTAACACGGGGCAGTGCTGGCGAGTGTACACCAGAGGTTTCGTGAGATAATTGTTAAACATCTTCAGTATTTCTATCTATATACGGACGGGTCCAAGACGGATGAATGTTTGGGTTCAGGTGTATGGTCGACTGAATGTCAGTTAAGATTTAGACTCCCGAATCCTACATAAATTTTTCTTGCTGAATTATTTGCTATAGATAAAGCTTTGGATTTTGCCCTATCGACGACCCACGATAGGATAGTCATATTTACTGATTCAATAAGTTCACTTAAAGCTATTAAATCATTGAGTAAAACTAACAATGAAATACAGGGTAATATCATTAGTAAGCTGTTTTGTTCCAACAAATCTTTTCCCCCTGAGTGCCCAACATGCACATCAGTAATGTCAATAGCACATCTGCTAATTTTATGTAATAAATATAGTAATAAAAAAATAAAAATAAAAACAATATTTCCAAATAAAAAAAAAACTTTCACCATCAACAATTTACTAGCAGATAATAAAAATATTATAAACAAACTAATGAGTTTTATGGGGGACACAAAACGTTATGACCTTATTTAGATTGATATAATAAAATTGAAACATTGGCTTAATGACCTTTGGCTATATGACACTGGTTGATAGCCAATAAATCCAACAAGGAAGGAAAAAGGCAGAGAGCAACACACACCACCACAACAACCGATCCTCTCTCTCGACCGACCCCTAACTCGTCCTCCTGAACACAGGCCAGGTCCTCTTGACAAGCCTCCTTGCCAATATAGAAAGTTCAGTCGTTCTATGTCTCTAATTCTCCAGTGACTTTGTACAAGGACTTATAAGTGTGAGGTTACGGGGTACACACCGTGGTCTTAAGTATTTACTTACTTCTGGAAGTGTCAGTAACAGTACACTAACATATGGGTACCAGTTATTGGAAACGGTTTACTCTGGCTTATTAATTGTGTACATATGTTTTATAATTCCCTGTTTTAAGCTTTGTTTAAATCTGATATTCAACTATACAAGCACATTACCTCTTGGGAACAAATTATGGTTGTGGTGAATTGTTAATAAACCAAAGAAAATTAATGCATCGCTGTTCTTAACCCCGAGGGCACTACAAGGTCTCCAACTGTTCTCTCTTCATTACCAGGATGGAGTTGCTAGGTACAGTCGGCGGCAAAAGTCCTGTCGCCTCACTTGCTTCACCGAGGCACGCGATGTTCATAGACTAGAGCAAGGCCAAGATATATCTCTTGGCCTTGGACTAGAGATTATTAGGTGTAGAAAACGTGCTAATTTCTCGAGTCCATGAACTCTGCCTGTCTTGGTGAAGCTGGTGAGGCGACACGACTTATGCCGCCGACTGTACTGTACCACCACACTCATCACTAATTGTACATTGAGCTTCACATAGTAATACGAACTGTCAAAACGTCTTTAAGTAGTTTTGTAGACACATGTAAAGGTATGTATGCTACATTAGAATTACACAAAGCTACAGAGATATATAAAAGAAGCGTATAGTCTGCGACAAAAGTCCTGTCACTTCATACACCCACTTCTTGTAGAATATCTTAAATGCAAACCATCAAGTAAACACAACTACCAATAAAAATTACAATATCTAAGAGACTAATTATCTAACTTCTGTGTTTTTAGTTAGCGAACCTGTAAAGCTTAACATTATTTCATATACTGGCATATGTGGCGACAGGACTTTTGCCACCAACTGCATAGCTGTGGAGTAATTAAACTTATACAAAACTTGCAGAGTTACACAGGAATATAATTATTATGATATACATAGCCTTTGTCATTGCTAATGTTGTGTTTTCTGGAGTCTCTATCTCTCTCTCTCATACATACGTTATATTACTAAGAAAACTGTATATACTCACATCGCCATTAAAGAAACAGTATATGCAGGCCACGACGAAACCCTGGAAGGAGGTGAGTAGGTTTGTACCGTAAGACCAAACCCCGAACTCGAAGGCGGATCTCTCTAGAGGATTGGGTATCATAGTGATGGCGTTGGTGATGCCCAGCAATGGCAGTAGGAAGAGGGCATTACGTACGGACCGTCGAAGGGGCCTTGGAGAAAGGGGAGAAAAAGTAAATGGAGCATTGACTACTGACCTATGGTGTGGCCTGGGAAATTGAGAGTTGGTATTTTGAGAGTGAAGGCAGAGTTGCGTATACAGACAGAAAGTGTGACCTGGGAGAGTGAGATTGATTGTTTAAGGAAGAAATAAAACCGCTTAGGCCTACGGCCCTAGAGACTAGTAACCAGTAATAGTTTCTACATATTTTTATCTCCGGCCTAAGCCGAGAGCTCTAGGTTTTATCGTAATTATTGTTCTTGTTCTTCTTCTTGGGGCGACCACTTCTTAAAAGGGGTTCAACTGACTCACTCACTCACTCTCTTCCTCCCATCCATTTTCTTTTACCGACATTGAATCATTTATTATTATTATTATCATTTTTTTTCTTCTTGGGGTGACCACTTCTTAATAGGGATTCAACCAATATTTAAGAGGTTCAACCGAGAGGGGGTTCAACCGAGAGGGGATTCAACCGAGGGGTTCACCCTCAATAAAAAGGGTTCATTTTCAAAATTTCAATATAACTATATGAATACGAAAATCCAGATAAAACATAATTAATATTTTTGAGACCTTTACATATGGATATTTTATTATTTCACTTGAATCATTAAGAGCCAGAGCTTTTGAAGGGTTTTCCTTCATGTTCTTGTTTATTTCAGGGTGTACAGTATCAGTGTATTAAATTAATGTCACATACGTTACTATAGTCTATTTCATTTTATCTGACACCGTCCATGTGTAATATGGCAACGTTGCATTGCCAGCTGGAGATTGGTTGAACAAACATTGTCTTATACCCTTAACTTGTTTATATAAACATTTAAATAAACCCTTCATTAACTTCATTGTATGAACCTGGGATGTAAAAAAATATTCATTTGTTATTTCATATATACAAATTATGTCCATATGTTGTATTGACCATATAAACAGACACAAGAAGGAAAGATTCAAATCCAAGTCAACGAACACAATTTTGTTTCTCCCCATTTTTATTAGATAAATAGATATATGTCTTCATAGCCATTCTAAAATTCATTGAATGAAAATGACATGAGTATTGTTATATAATAGCCAGAAATATGAGAAGAGCTACAACAGCTGAGGCAAACGGCGATAAATGTTGTGTTCGTTTACATTTGCACAGTCGAAGAGAGGTCGCGAGTTTATGGCAAAGATTTTTTATGCTGACAGTGAAACAAATGCCGGGGCAAGGCCTCAGACGATTCTAAGTTGCACTTGCAGTTCTTCTACGATTTTCTTTTATTCGGTATCTGTCACGAAAAGTAGGGATGACCACCAACTTTTAATGGCGCGACACGAACTGCCGGCAAAGCACCCAAATCGCTGCGGAAGGAACCAAATAAGGATTTAATTAAAAATATTGCCTATTCGTCGCGGCTTTCGAGAGCATATTCGCGTAGGCATGTGTGTAAACATAGCTTAAGACTAGAGAGGTGATATAGAGGTGGGACAGCAAGCAAGAAGTAAATAAGAGAGAAGAGACAGGGAGAAGGAAATATATATGTCAGGAAGCAAGAAAGAATGACGGACTTAGGAAGACCCACCGTCCCTTAGTGTTCCCACGGTGGGTATGAAAAATAGTGACTATCAAAAAACAAATACGAATTTTATTTTTCAATAGCTTACCTGATCTGCTGTGCCTCGCTGGAGTTGGCCTCGCGAAGCTTACTGAGCAGAATCCGCATGATGTTGAGCAGAAAAAGGAGGTTGGCCTGTTAACGGGTGTAATAGAATACCGTAGTGTCAGGGAATAGTTAGGCATTTTAAAATCATCTCTTGTTTTCCACTATTGTTTTGGGTGTGTATTATATCATTTACTATGAATCCGTCCAATGTAAGCCATCATTATCGAGGTGTAATGTATGTACAAAGTTTATTTACTGTGATCAGATTCATTACAAACAGTACAATACACACCCATTACGCGCGGTGGAAAACAATGGATTAATTTAATGTACAGTAACTAGCACTAATAAATATACAGCTTTAGTTGAAGTTTGAACACTCCAATTCACCAATGAACGAATTCCAATGGGGATATTATGGAGCTTTTATATACTGTCCCTAGGTATTCGAAGTACAACTAAACACTTATTAGTGCTCTTGACTATACTGTGATGATTCATCCAACCTGTTCTGATAACCAAACTACTATTTTTTATACTAATGTTCCCTCTTAACTGTTCCAATAATGTACTATAATTTACTGTCATGTACAGTCGGCCTCAAAAATTTGTATACAGAGCATTAGTTAACAGTCATTCTGAACATGCTGTAATGATTATATTCTGCTGACTGATTTAAATATTAGCCAAATAATATTACTAAGAAACTTTGGCATTAGGAAATTAATGCCCTCAAATTTCTGGTTGTTACGAACCCTTGATGTCACATTGGTGTATACAAATTCCTGAGGCCGACTGTACTATAACAATATACTGATTTCAACAACTATAATACTCACCCCTATGACAGTAAACCTGGGTGCTTCTAGTATCCAGTAATAAGGTGTGAAGGAGTATCCCCACCAGCAGTCAGCATTCTTCCACACCACCATCACAACCACCCAACACCCCGTCATCACCACCGGAATACCTGTGTATTTATTGTGTTATATATAATGTTATTATCATCACTGTTTGTTGGGTTATATTGTTATTATCATTGCCAAGCTGTCATTATCGTTAGAGTATGTTGAGTTTCGTCTAATCTGATCAAGTCGCTGATGTGGCTCCTGTGCAACAATTGTTTGTATTGAGATGTCAGTGCATGATAAACTAGCATCTATATAATATATTGGAGTTGTACGTAAGTTTGTACTTGTATGTTTGAACAGAGTGCAAAAACTACTCGTCGCACATTAAAATTGAAGACGGAATGGATATTAACACATACAGTCACGGTCAAAAGTCCTGCAACCTGGTTGAAGACACTTCCATCCGTCCGAAACCGAATGTAAATCCCTTCTGTGAGATCCTCCTTTGCCTCCCTTAACATCAAGCCGAAGAAGATGGCAAAGAGCGTAGGTGCGAGGACACAGCCCTGCTTGACCCCATTTTCAATAGGAAACAAGTCAGACAGATCGCCGCCGTGCTTCACCCGTCCCATCTGGCCTTCATGGAGCTGGCGGAGGACTGTGAGGAGCTTCGGTGGACAGCCCAGTCTTGCCATGACCTTCCATAGGCCATCTCGACTGACCGTATCGAAGGCTTTCGTCAGGTCTATGAATGCCGTATACAGCCCCATGTTCTGCTCTCTGCATTTCTCCTGGATCTGTCGCAGGACGAAGATCATGTTTGTTGTTCCTCGATTGGCTCTAAAGTCACATTGGCTTTCTGGGAGGTTTTCCTCAGCGACTGTTGGAATGAGTCTGTCCAAGATGACTCTAGCAAGTATCTTTCCCGCAATAGACAGTAGTGTGACGCCTCTGTAATTTGAGCAGTCTGATTTCTGTCCCTTGTTCTTATACAAAGAAACAATGACACCATCACGCAGAGCTTGCGGTATGACGCAACTCTCCCAGCACACCTTGAACACGTCAGTGAGCTTTACAAGAAGGGTGCTGCCTCCTATTTTGTATACCTCTGCAGGCAGACCATCGACTCCAGGAGCCTTGTGGCATTTCAGTTTTGCGATGGCTACTTTCACCTCTTCCTGAGTAGGGGGCTCGTCCAGCTCCACTCTCTCTGCATGCTGCGGGATTCTCCTAATAGACTCCTCCTGCACCTCTTATACTTTAATACAATATATACAGTATTTCTTTAAGCCCTTCACACATTTATATAGTAGATTTACACTCATTTGAATCACTGACAAACCATTTCAGTACCTTCATGATACATTTTCATCCTAGGATCATCAACTCACACTGGAGCATATATGGCATCAGAAATGAAAGCCGTAAGTGAGTATGTTGGATCACGGAAAGTGTAAGCTGTCTACACAAACAATGCTGCCAACATGAAAAAAGCTTGGAGTATTCTTCAACTTGAGTATGATCACACATTATATTATGGATGTTTAGCATACAGCTTGAATCTAATTTTCTCTGACGTAAACAAAATAAAATCAGTTGTAAATATGATTATTGAATGCATTACTGTAGTCCAACACGCACGGTCCTCTCAAAAGTTGTCAGCTGTGTTTCAAAGTATGCAAAAATCCAGTGAAGACAGTACCGAGACCACTCTTAAACTGCCAGTAAAAACACGATGGGGATTTACGGTGCAGTGTTTGGACAGTCACCTGAGTAATAAAAATTCTCTGCAGGCATTGGCCATAGATGACTCAGTGAAAGAGTATTTGAGCAGCAGTGTGAAACAGACAGTTCGGTCTTTAAGTATTCTGGGATAAAATTTCTGGATTTGTGACCTTACTTAAGCCTATTGCAAATGCAATATCTGCAATAGAAGGAGATAAGCACAGCATGTCAATAGTAATGAAAAAAAATTCATGATTGAGAAAAAGGATAAGAGGAAAATATACCAAAGAGTCCTGTTTTGAAGAAAGAAGAGGTAGTGAAGGCAATTTTTAGAAAGAGAAGAAATTACAGCATCACAAAGATTTACTATGCTGTAAACCTTCTTGATCCCAATTATAAAGGAATGCATCTTACTGAAAATGAAATCATAGATGCTTTTGAAATTATCCATGACCTAGCTAACAATATGATAGATATTGATGGATCTGTAGTCATGGATGAATTAGCAAACTATCGATCCAAACAGAGTATTTTTAACAATGGATACATTTGGACTGCTATAAATCATATTACTCCAAGCTCCTGGTGGAAAGGACTTTGTTGCTTAACTCAGCTATAAAAAATAGCAACATCTGTTTTAAATCTACCTCCATCAAGTGCTGCAGATGAGAGGAGTTTTAGCAAGCATGTAAACATACGTTCACTGAAGAGAATCAAACTCACAGCTAAGAGAGCTGCCAAGCTAGTATATATTGCTCATAAATAGAAACTAACTGAAGGTATTGTATTTAGAGTATTCTCCGCTGAACATGCAAGTGAACCTCAAGAAACTCCAAGAGAACCTAGCATTACATGAGGAAGTAAACATGCAGGCGGTTTATCAACATCTGTTCGAAGTGACAGTAGCGATGAAGAATCCTGTGTAACTATAAATGATTTTGATGACATGGAAATAAGTGACAAGGAAGATGATTAGTCTGGTTATTATATAGATAACATTTAATAGTTGTGTCTATACAAAGGAAAAAAAATGTGTAAAAAAAAAACTGAAGGGAAAAAACTTTTTTTTTTTCATCACTAGACTGCAGTCAAAGATAGAATACTTTCCATATCCTAGCAACAGAATTGATACCCCTCACAACCAAAGTTCCACGCCGAGACTGGACCAACTTACATCGAATCAGGATGGGATACGTAATGATACGTCGCTGTATTCTAAAAGAAGCGTCGGAAGAGTGTCAGCACTGTGGAAATAGGACTTAAACACCATTCATTCAATACCTTCTGGAGTGCCCAAGCACAACCAGCTTAAGAAGAAGACTCCGAGTGCAGACCGGCGAAGACCAAGTCATCACAGGAGCAACTCAAGTGCGCTTCCTCATGGATGACATCGTTAGGACAGTCGACTTCATGAGGGGATGCGCCCCTCTGCCGTAAATATACACTTGCAGCACCAAGAGTTCAAAGCACCTCTCTTTACTGTGACGGGTGTAGGTCACTGAAGCTCTCACTCAGCAATGCCACTGTTCGGTTAAACCACATGGTTTGCTGGTGAGAGACACTCCCTCATGGGAAAAGCAGTGGACAAGCAAAGCCTAGGGCTTTTTATGTACTTCCTTCCTCAATTCTGGGTCCTACGATGGCTCTCGTTCCACCCTCCAAACCTAAACTGCAAACACTATACACAATACAAATACATGTAGCACTCTGAGTTAATGATACAACTCCTACTAGCAGCCTGTGACGGTTGTACGTCACTGAGGGTCTCACCGTCTCAGTCAAAGTGTCATGCTCGGGAATAATGTCTTCATGTGGCATTTTTTGTTTAATTTTGTTTAGTACCACTTGGCACCAGAGACTAGAGGCAGTTCAACAAACTGCAGTGGACAAGTGGAGCCTAGGGCTATTTATGTACTTCCTTCCTCAAAGTCTGGGTCGTATGATGGCTCTCACCCCATTCCATAAACCTAAACTGCGACACACACATTTTACACACACTACAACGAACGCCAACATCCACACAATCAAGCACACTATACTAATCATAATATTTCTTCCAGGGCTTTAACATTATGGAAACATGGCTAAAACACCTGTAATCCCCTACTTCCTTCAAATCCTCACCCTTCTTCTCTTGCACTTTATCAAACCCACTCGTCAACGATACCCTCTCCCTCACACACATTACTGGATTATATCATCAAGGTGAATATCCAATAACTCTTCCTCCAACTACACTCTGTTCCAACTTTGACATAAAAGCTCAAAGTCTTTACCTTAAATATTTACTAAACACTCTCACCCAATCACTCATTATATCAATTTAGAGAAACTCTGCTTTTCCATCAGAGTTCAACCTTTTACCACTTCAACTAGACTCCGTTCTAGATTTTACTCAAACTTTCATTAAACCACAAAGACTATCCCCTACTCTCCAAGACTTTTGGATATCCTGCATTTGCACCAGGTTTCAACATTTTTCACTACTGTACTGATTTGGAGGGGGTATTGGCGGTGGATCGGTGGTTGTAGTGCGCTTCCCCTTCACGGCGGTTCCTTCTGGACGCCTTAAAGTGGCATGACTATAAACGACACAATGTGGTTAACCAAGCTGGCATCCTCCCCTGAACAGGGTCGGGTGTTGGGCCCGCCAGCACAGGCATAAGGCCCAAGCAGAGGTAATTTCCCCTGCAATTAAAAACAACAATACCAAATTTATTACTCGCGCAAATTAGAAGAAAAATTTCCAACTATAGTATACTGTTATCATCTTCTCTACTAAACCGATATGGTAGCTCTATATTGTGTTTATTGAGTCATCGTATCCCTATCACGCCATCGTATGCTAGAATATCGGTGGTGTTAATGATAGCATTTTACCAGTATGATGGCTCTTTATTGTGTCTATGGATTCATCGTACCGTTACCACGCCAACAACATCATTATCCCTGCATTTGAGATTCATAAAATCGAGAATGTTAAAAATAAGAAAAATGGTGTAATCCTGCTAATTGATGCTGCACTTTACATACATCATACACTATCCCTTCTCTCTCTCTCTCTCTCTCTCTCTCTCTCTCTCTCTCTCTCTCTGTATGCATGTATAGATAAATATATAAACAGATAAATAAATAAACAGATAAATTATTTTCTAGCATTTGAAAATGTATCTCTATACAGTAGTATACTAAGTATGGCACCATCCGTATACAAATGGATGTAGGCAGTATGTTTGATGTGTATACAGATGTGTATGTTTAAATAAAATATTGTATTTTTAGGACTTTCTCGATATTGTCTTCTTTATATTTGTTATTAATTAGTAACTTTAATGTGTTAAGAGTGGCCTCTATGAACCCTGGCTATGGATCTAAGTAAATATTATTTAGGTTCTTTTGCTTATATGAATTGGCCCTATTGCAGTATTGTTATTATTAAAATTAACACTTTCGCATGGCCAATAAACGTATCAATATCACTTGTTAAATGTCCTTGTGTCTCTCATTCACTTTTCCTGTTAATTTTTCACGCCACCAGCCTCTCTCTCTCTCTCTCTCTCTCTCTCTCTCTCTCTCTCTCTCTCTCTCTCTCTCTCTCTCTCTCCTTATTTCTGATTTCTGTCAAATTTTCAAGTCTGTCTTACTGCCTAAATTTCAATCTCTCTCTCTCTCTCTTGTAAACAATTGTTGACAGAAAATGATTTACTAGATACAATTATCGTGTGTCATCCTCACTTTGGTGGATGTTAAATTCAGGGTTGATTAAAATCTTAATCAATTATGATTTTTGTACTTTTGTAACGAACTCACTGCGTGTCCTACGAGGCACAGGTCACATGTAAATAATTTAGCTGCCTGACTGTACCAAATGTCTGCTACCTATACGGGTGTAATACATTAATAAAAACAAACAACAAATCTCTCTCTTTATCTCACCCCATCCAATGGCGTAGTAAGCACTGTAGTTAGGGGGTCCCTGGAAGAAGTCCACACTGATGAGATTGTTGAGATACATTCCCTCTATAAACATCCACATGAACATCGCTGACCGTCCATACTCCAGCAGGATGTAGAAGGACTCACACAGGATGGGCTGAGGGAGAAGGGAAGGAAGGGAATGTTTAAATTAAAAGTTGGAAAGAGATCGTCTTACCTGTGTCTAGAACATCCTGTAGGACGAGGAAAATATCTGGTTTTATAGACTATGACATGGAAAAAGATGATAAAGAAGTGGGACACCAGAAACAAAGTAAATAAACTCAAAAGATGATCGAGGGGTGGGGGGGTACAGAAGGAAGATTTGTATTCAATGCCTTATATGTTGAAAGGAGATCGCCCTACATAATATTATAGTCTGTAAGACCCTGCAATACGAGGGAGATAATTTTGAAGAAATGGGTAAACAAACACGAAGGAAATAGACGGGATGGGGGGATGAAGAATGAAGAGATTGATGATATAATGGATGCCTGAAATTTGAATAATCCTGTAAGATCAGAGAGATAGTTATAGAAAAAAAGAGAAGGAAATAAAAAAAAGTAAGGACAGTTAAACAATTAAAAGGGAGAGAAAACAAAATATTGGTTAATTGATTTTATATGCTGAAGAAAGATCGTCCTATCTACTATAGGTTTCAAAGGCCTCATTTTTTGGGAATAACTCAGTAACTAACATTTGGATCAATATGATATTTAGACACGTATTGTTTCACACCCTGTGCAATTTTTTTGGCACTACACTTGATTAACGCATGTGAATAATTAAAGCACTTGTCCCGAGGATTGTGTCTTATTTCCGTAATGAAGGACAAGGATTCGAACGATTTGTGTGTGAGTGAGATGTGTACCAGTGACGTAGCAGGCTCCAACCGTCTCTCTATCTCTCTCTCTCTCTCTCTCTCTCTCCGAAAAGTTGTGCGAAATACTCTATGTATATGAAATGGAGGCATGCATTATGTGATAATGTCGTTGGTATATTCTTATAGCCACGTAAACAACAAAACATGACCCAAAGAGTTGGAGCCAACGTAAAATATATGACTTTTGCCAGAGGCCTAATGAAACACACAACTCCTGATTTGCTTCCAGCAAACCATTACTCTCCCATCAAGCCCCTGTGTTAATAGCCACCACTCTACCCGACTCTCGCATTGATATGGGTCACTATCAATAAAAAAAATACCAACATTATTCATAATGCATGTTCCCCTTTCATAATTATACACAGAGTAGTTCGAACAAGGTTTCGAAGAGAGAGAGATGGGGTTTGGTGGAATCTGATACGTCACAGGTAGGTCACACTCACACACTAATCCTTTGTATCCTCGTCCTTCATTTTGGAAATTCCAGTTACTGAGTTATTCCCGAAAAACGCGGCGACAAGCCTCTGAAACTTATAGCTAAGCCTGAAAGACCATGTATGACTAGGGAGATGGTTATATAGAAGTGGGAGGACAAGCACGAAAGAGTTGAGAGAAATTAGGGACAGTTGAATAATTAAATAGGAAAAAAAGAAGAGTGATGCAGAGTGTATTATCATAGCGCACATTATATAAGTATAATTACTTATAAACCTGGCGATGCACCGATTTCCTTACATCTCTGACGGTAGTGTGCAGGGAGGGCTACAGAATCCTCCAAACTATTATAAAACAGATCCACAATTAATAACACTTAGATTATTTGTTTCCCGGGACAGTTTGGAGGAACATGAAACTGGCTACAAAGAAGCCAAGAAGAATAAGGAATGAAAAGGGAAATAATGAAAGCAAGGACAAAAAGCGTTACAGCACCTTAACAACAGAAATGGTAGGAAAACAAAGAAGATAATACTTTGGTGCAAAGGCTATGTCCCTATCCTCTCCCATCCATAATAAAACGTCACCATAATCGTGAGAAAGTTTCTTCTCAGAGTATTAATTCTCCCAAAGTCCGTTCCAATAAGAAAATCGACTCTGGTTTGTGCGAACACGTCTGTAGAGGTGACACCCCTGCCAATGATTGGAAGGTGCACGATTTGTTTACATTCTCACCAAGCATTCCACCTTCAAAGAGTATTTATATGTCTTTACTTAACACACCTGTTACACAAGCTAGGTAAATTTGGTTTATATCATTGGATTAATCAGTAATTTTACAACTATAGTGGCTGACGTCGCTAACTCGAGTTACCGACGTTGTTAAATTTCTTGGATCCGGCCTGAGGTGAGCTTCGTACCCACTTCCAAGTCGGAACTGCCTTCTCTACATCGGCAGTTGGCTCTGGAACACATAGAAACAGTGATGTCCTCCATCACAGATCCATACTGCCTCTACACTGATGGCTCATTGCAAGTGGAAGGTATAGCAGATTGTGCTGTTTTCTCATATGACTTGGAGTCAGCTCCAGGGATCTGGGTTGGCCGTCGTCTCTGTAACCGCTCCAGCTCAACATTGTGTGAACTGTATGCTATTAGTCTTGTTTGTCAACGTGGAGTGAATGCTGCCATTTGTTGTGATTCCAAACCTGCCTTTCATTCCCTCTCCAGTGTTCAGCTCACACACTCTACTATTGTTCAACAGATTTTGTTGTTTTTGGCCTTATTGTGTCATTGTAACTTGATTGCCAAATCTTTACGGCTGCCATCCCATGAATGTTTTTGTTACTATGCTACAGTTGACATAATCATGAAGTAGGCCTGCCTCCTCGTGATCTTAGACGCCCTCTCTCCCGGACATGTTACCTTTCTAGAGGTCGCTCTGCCGCTCTCCTCCTTGTACGGCGACATAGGGACGCAGAGAGGCCTTTCAGCATCTCCATTACCGCCTACGAATCTGTCTGCCGTTACAAATATTCTTACCGTCTTCGGGGTTTTATGGTTCGGAGGCACAATGTAGTCTTTGCTTGTTTGAGGCTTAACTATCGCGCCATGGCAGGTGGTTGGGATAGTGGCGAGCCTCTCTTCACTCAATGTCGCATGTGTCTTCGAACACCTATTGCTAACACTATAGAACACTATTGTCTGGCCTGCCTCGCTCCGACACTTACTACCCTGACGCCTGCTACTTGATGTGGTTTGTCAACACCTGCTGAACCACCAGGTTTTAGAAGAACTTCTGGTACGCCACCCTCGTTTTGATGGATTTAAGAAGGTCATAATATATATATTTGTCTGAATTGTCGTGTTTTATTCTGTTATGTTTTCCTGATGTCTCTGTGTAGTCATTGGATTTTCATGGGTCCCACCTTCTCTTATGTTTTGTTGTTTGTCATTTGACTAACACCATGGTGGAATAAATTATAAAAATAACTCCGGTGTCCCATACAGTAAACCGTACAGCCATGGTTGATAGTGCTGGACCAGGGGTTAAGGAGTGGTTTGGAAATTTTACTTGTTCGAACCCTCTTCAATTGCTCTCCAACATTCCTTGGACCCTGGACCACCACTATTAGCAATGGCTGTACTTCCACACCCGTACTATGTGACTGACGTCATACACACACCCGTACAACGTACTAACCGTGCTATCAATGCCGTGTCTGTGTTGTGAGATGCCTGAGCCAAGCCCCGTGGTGTCGCCCCTTGAGATGGTCTGGTCAGCATACAACACCAGTCTCACCAACACCTGGACCACCATGGCCACGAACAGGTTCTTGTGAATGACGGTCCGGTTGTTACGTAGCTTTCTAGAGAGAGAGAGAGAGAAGGTGATTCTTGTGGGTTAGTGGGAGAAATATGTCGAGTGTAGGTTATATGAGAGAGAGAAAAAAAAAGAGGGAAAGAGGATGTTAAGTTAGGGTTTAGAGAGAGATAAAACTGTTGTATCGTAGGGAACTAAATTTCTATATGAATAGGGAACGGAAAAAAAGAAATAATCATGACTAAATTTGATAAACCTAATTTAACAGCATTTATAGCCATATGCAAGAACATTCATTTATTGTGCTATCGATGTCGTGAAGCAGCTATGATAATTCCCTAGACGAATAATAACAAAGTCATTGTACCGGCACCACGCCAATCCTCAACTCCACCATAAACTAAATAATAATTATACTCTCTCTCTCTCTCTCTCTCTCTCTCTCTCTCTCTCTCTCTCTCTCTCTCTCTCTCTCTCTCTCTCTCTCTCTCTCTCTCTCTCTTTTGTTTACCTTTATTTTTTCTCCCTCCCTTCCTTCTACAACCTCTTCCTCCTACTCATATCTCCCTTCAGTTACTAATTCCATCCCTGCTTCCTTGCTTTCCCATTCATCCACGTCAACATTCCTCAATATTTTGTTTCCGTTGCCTAATCGGATTGCACTGGAAAAAGAAAAATCGAACACTTGTTCCATTTTCAATACACAAAATTTCGTTACTCAATACGCAAAATGGATGACTCAAACAAATTGCCATATAATATTTTTACGTTCAAAATTATGTTATTGTCTTGAAGAGTTAATAGCTGCTTGCATTAAATTAGAATATGCAGATACACTTATCTATTGAAAAAAAAACATCTAAGAAACAAAGGAAGCTGTCTAACTTTTATATAAGTTACCTCAATGTGGATGATCATCATTGTCCACAACTGCACAGTCTCGAAATCATCTACAACACCTTACAATATATATTTAGATAAACACCTACAGCATCTTGAATACTCCAAACTCCCCCAGGAGTCTATTGTTTCTGAGGATAAGTGGTTTGTTTTGTAGAAAAGGTTAGAGAAATCTGTAGACTCCAATTTGTCTGTAATTATACATCACTTTAGCTTTCCTCCACAACCAAGCCGATCAGTCTGTAACAACAGGTTAGCGTGTTACTAGCAGGTGTAACAGACTCGTTTTACATGGTAACAATTTATTGGTGATAGCTTATAAGGTTTGGTTATTATTATTATTATTATTATTATTTACGGTAGGGCTGGGCAGGAATCGAGTCCAGAATCGATCCTATCGAGTCCAGCTTACCGAGTCTAGAATCGATCCCCTTCCTCTGAGAATGGCAGTGGTAAACACTAAACACGGGCTGGGCACCAAGGGCGTAGCCAGAAAAAGTTATTGGGGGAGGCCAACTCGTTCAGTAAGAAAATTAACACCTGTAACCTGTGAAAAATGACTTAACAATTGTTGTAAACAAGCTGCATTTTTGAGGAATTGGGGGGGGGCATGGCCCCCATGGCCCCCCCTCTGGCTACGCCCTTGCTGGGCACGGGGCAGTCTTGGACTTGGCGCCGGCAGCGGGACGTGGCTGTACGAGCCCAATTCATCGTACATTTACTATAATACACATGAACTACTTGTTGAATAAGGATAACATTACTTTAGCATCACAGAGATTAAAAAGGCACTGTAATGTTTGTCATGCACTCACACTGGATTCAGTCACAAATAAAGAATACATGCATATGTGTGTTCATTACTTCCTTCTCCCCTACCTATGACACAACACAAAGGCATGTAGTTGACCTGTCCAGACCTGACCTGACCTTACATTACCTCATGTCAGGAATAACCACAGTGTATATAAAACCAGACTTAGTACACTACTCCAGTACAGAAGTCTCTGAGCTACAGCCTACAACGCCAGTCTACAACGTTCAGCATTCAGTAAGTGAAGAAGTGAATCCATTATGGCCTCCAAAATAGCTAGATCAAGTTCGGTGTGGGAGTTTACGGAGAAGGTTTCACCTACACTGGTTAAATGCCTTGTTTGCAACTCACACTTGTCTTACTACAAGTGCACATCTACAATGATGAAGCATTTAAAAATTAAGCACCCAATAGAATTCCATGGTTCACATCAGAATACCCCACCACAACCTACGGTGATAATGGTCACGGACAGCAAGCTGAGCAAGGACAAGTGGAGGCACCGAAAGTTGGTGTACAGCCCTTCATACAGCCTACTTTGAGGGATGTTATAAGCAAGAAGGAATTGAAGATGATTGTGAAAGACCTACAGCCCCTATCCGTCGTTGAGAGAGCTGGTTACTGCACTGGATTCAAGATATTATACTCTGCCGATTCGCAGAGAATTGGTGAGAACCCTTTTCCCACGTTTATACCAACAAGAGAGGCAACGTTTACATGAGGAACTGGGAAGTGCAAGTTATATTGCATTAACTACGGATATCTGGACATCAAAGCAAACGAAAAGATATATCACAATCACGGCTCACTATATTTCACCTGAATGGAGCCTAAAATCGTGTGTACATGAAACTGCAACAATGAAGAAAGAACACACAGCAGAATATATAGCCAACGATATTAGGAAAGTGTGTGATGAGTGGGATATTTTTCACAAGGTGTGCTGTATTGTGACAATGGAGCAAACATCGTCGCTGCTGTCACTAAATGCTTGCAAATGAAACATGTTCCTTGCTTTGCATACACCTTAAATCTTGTTGTTCAGAGTGCCATGAAGAACAATGAAGAAGTGAGGCATGTAAGAGAAAAAGTGAAAGCTATTGTAACATTCTTTCATCACAGTGTACAGACTAGTGACACATTGGCTGAAATTCAAGAGGAGAAAGTTTTTCACAAGAAAAAACTCATCATATACGAGGTGGAACTCTGTATACTACATGCTGGAATGTTTCGAAGATCAATATGAGGTAATAACCACCACTCTTTGCCTGTTAGGCAAACACCAAATGTGTCTCTTTTGTTTTGAATTAGAAACAGTGAAAAGTGTAGCGCGAGTACTGGAACCTTTTGAGGAAACTACTCGGGAAATGTCATCGGAAAAATTCACGACCCTATCAAAGATCATCCCATTCATTAGAGCTCTGCAAGACTGCGCAGTGTCACGCAAAGTCGCTATTTTTTCTCTATATGATGAGCTCCAGAAACAGTTTGCTGAGAAATTCACTGGAATGGAGGAAAACTTTTATATTGTTGCGGGAACTTTATTGGACCCTAGGTTCAAGAAAGTCTCTTTTGTTGACATTTGTAATAGCAAAAGGATAAAGGAATGATTGATCAACATCATGAAAGCTGCTATTGACGATCAAGAAACTCAACTAAGCTCATCTACAGCAGAAATACGTCAAGAAACTCAAACTCAAGAAAGAAAAAAGACACTCTGGAAATTGTTCGACGAAAAGGTAAAAAGAACAGTTAAGGTAGGGCAGTCATATTCTGCAGGACCTCAAATAGATATGAGGCGTTATCTGGAGTAACCACTCATTCCACAATTAGGAGACCCTATGACTTGGTGGAAAGATTACAGTCCACTTTTCCCTAAGTTGGCTGAGCAGGCTAAGAAATTTTTATGTAGTCCGGCAACATTATTTTCCAAAGCGGGGGAACTTGTTTCTCAGAGACGAAATATATTAGACATTGTAAAAAATACTTATGTAGCATCATACAGTAGCAATAGGGAGGTCAGTGTAGATAATTGTATGGTAAAATTTAAGGGCAGACTTTCTTTCAAACAGTACCTTCCCTCCAAGCCCAGCAGTAAATGAAGGATCAAAATCTGATCACTTTGTGATTCACATATCCTACTGAATTTTTACTGAGGTTTGACGTTTACACCGGCAAGCACACTGAAAACATTGTAACGCAAGGACTGGGTTACATCTTTGCTGAGGGGCTTTGAAGGGAAGGGCCATATAGTATTTCTTGATAATTTATATTCTAGTGTCGCGCTTTATGAAATTCTCAGACTTCAGAATGTTGGGGCATGTGGAACAGTGCGTGCCTACAGAAAAGGACTCCCAAAAGAAATGATTGATGTTAAAATTAAGTGTAATGATCACCCAATGACATGGGTCAATGAGGAGAAAACAATGTTAGCAGTTACTTTTCAGGACACAGGAATAGTAAATATGATTTCCACTGTGGGAAATGCAAGTGTTAAGACAGTACAATCAAAGAGTGGTATAAGAATAGCAAAAAGCCCAATCTAACTGTAATGTTCAAGAGGTATTAATTAAATGCAATGCATAAAATAATACAAAAAATTGTGTGTAACTAAAATGTATGGACTAGACATACCGACTTTTACCGGCTGAGGCCTAATATCGTTTTCGGATCAAAGAGTACCTATTTTTTCATCTTAATAAGTTTGATTATGATTACAATATTTATGTGATGTTCTATAACATACAAATAATCATATTTCCAATGCAGAGCGATAATACCAGGCCTGTATAAGAAGAAAATCCATGAAATGTAGAGAAATGTAGAGACTTGCTGGTAACATGTTGGGAGTTTATCAAACCTCGAAACGATATATATATATATAAAACAGTCCGTCTGTCTGTCTTTCCGTCTGTCTGTTTAGCCGCTATGCACAGCCACATCGATTCACCTAGAGTAATAATATTTACATACGTTTTTTTTCTGAGACCTGAGGAGTGTCTTGGCCCTATATTTTTTTTTCTTCAATGATTAAACAATTAAAAACGACTTCCCCCCCCCCCCCAGCTGACAAATGGTGGTCAAATTTTTCAAGTTTTAACTTTCATTTAGGCAAATTTTTTTCTTGCAGAAAGTAAGAGCTTGAATTTACACACCAGGAACAGATAACATGAGCCTCTTAGGTGACCAAATTTGGGTATGACAAGAACATCTAAGTCCGAAAATACATAAATAAAATAATATCCCATGAAATATTATCAAAGAAAACCTCTTACATTGACAGGAAACGTCATACGATCTCTCTCTCTGTTTCTTCTACACACACACACACACACTCTCATTCTCTCTCCCCTTTCTACACTCTCTCTCTCTCTTTAGAGGAGTCAAAACACAGAGATAGAGAGATAGATAGATACAGATAGATATAGATATATATAGATAGATACAGATAGATATAGATAGATACAGATAAAGGTAGATAGATACAGATAATGATAGATAGATAAAGATAAATATAGATAGGTAGATAAAGATAGATAGATATAGATAGATGAAGATAGATAGATAAAGATATAGATAGAAAGATAAAGATAGATAGATAAAGATAAAGATTGATAAAGATAGATAGATACAAATGAAGATAGATAGATAAAGATAGATAAATGAAGATAAATATAGATAAAGATAAAAATAGATAGATAAAGATAAAAATATAGATAAATATAGATAAAAATGGATAAAGATAGATAAAGATAGATAAATAAAGATAGATAGATAAAGATAAAGGTAGATAGATAAAGATAAAGATAAATAGATATAGATAAAGATAGATAGATAAAGATTAAGATAGATAGATAAAGATAAATAGATAGATAAATATAGATAGATAAATATAGATAAAGATAAAGATAGATAGATAAATAAATACATAGATAGATATAGATATAAATAGATAGATATAGATATATATAGATATATATAGATAGATAAATAGATAGATATAGATAGATAGAGATGGATATAGATATAGATATAAATAGATAGATATAGATAGATATATGGATAGATAGATATATCCCCGGACAACGTTAACAACGCTAGTTAATCATATTTCGTCAAATATTATTTATAGGGGCCTGATATTATCATTCTTTCATTGAAAATATGATTCAATGTACAGTACGTTATACAACATCACATAATTATTGCAAACATAATCAAATTTATCAAGATGAAATAATTAAGGCCTCTTTGGTCCGAAAACAAAATTAGGCTTCCACTCCCTCCGAAGCTCACCACCATTTGACAACACAAGTTAAAATAGTTTTTATCAGTATTCATGTTTGTCATACCATCACTTCTTTAACTCAACCAATGGTAAAAAAGTAGTATGCCTTTACAATTTTGTGGCATTCCATGGACTGGAAAATGTACTCAGGGTTGAGTGATGATATAAAAAAGTCACATAGTCTATGACCAGGTAGTATATTCACCATCTATACAATCACACTGACTGCTAGGCTACTCGCCCAACAACTGCACCCTTTTACCATCTTTTTTTTATCTTATGCAGTTATGCTATTAATATTTGCATTAACCAGATCAATATTCATGAATGCATAGACGAGATTTAATTGGTAGTTTTCATAACTATGACAGCACAAATGAAGAGAACACCCTGTGTTTGTAATTGATAGATGGAGTTATCGTACGTTTAGTGTAATATATAATTATACTGTATGCACTGTATATATTTCTTACACTCACATATATATATATATATATATATATATATATATATATATATATATATATATATATATATATATATATATATATATATATATATATATATATATATATATATATATATAGATGTAGATGAAGGTTTTGTTGTACTGTAAGTTAATCTACAAGACATCAGACAATTCACCTTTCAAATCCAATCCCAATCAAATTATATATTACCAAACAGATTTTTCATTATTATATTGGGCCCGATTTGGTATTGAAAAATACCAAATGGCAACCCTACCAACGTACCAACATGGCGGTGTTTATATCGTGACGTCACGTCGATCAGCTGAGCGAAACCACCCTATTGGAAAGCTCATCGAGATTATTTTGCATTTCTTTAGTGTGTTTGTTAGTAAGTAGTGTATTTGAATGTTTTTGTATTGTTAGGAAAAATCGATATTATGCATGTCGTTTATGTAAACTAAAAATCGAAATGGTCCTATAATGATCCCTGTGGCATCCCACTCATAATGCCAGTCAAACATGATTTTTCATTTATTACATTTTTCGGCTGTTCAGCCTGTTCTCTATCCATCTTTCTGTATCACCTTGAATTCTGTATACTTTTAATTTAGTTAACAAACGTTTGTGGGGAACTTTATCAAAAGCCTTTTAAAAATCAATATAAATTATGTCCACTGATTTAATCCTTACTATAATGACATATTTATGTCTATTTGTAAAAAGTAATGATGGCCTTAGGAGTTTTTACAGAGCATTGGTTAAAAAGGGGTCGATATTCGGCAAATATTGCAGAGATTGTTCTGATGACTGATTCAAGTATTAGCTAAATAACATTACTAGAAAAGGTTTACATTTTGAAAATCAATGTACAAAATTCTTTAGTCATTACGAACCTTTGACTTCACAGTGGTGTATACGAATTCCTGAGACTTAATTCAGCTGTTTTGGGATCATTAGAGGAAATTTCTCTTCTTCCAGTTTTATGACTGATTTTTTTTATTTAAGACAAAGTTTTTTCACAACAATTTTAATCTGATACAATCGGCTGAGTATTGTCTCAGTGTGCAGAGAACAACTGAAGAGCAGAGACCATGGTTTGACTATTTCATATTATGATTCCTTTAATGCGAGAGGGGAGATTTTATCCGGCCCAGGTGACTTATTAGCATTTAAATTCTCAGTAAATCTTATTATATCTCTAACGGTATTGCTAATATTACCTGACGCCTCGTTGTTTCCGATTTGGACTATTGTTGCTGTTGGTATATCGTTCGGGTTTTCTGTGGTGAACACTGATACATCCGTGGTAAAGTCTCCATCCTCATCATTTAGCAGTCCGATAATTTATGTGAATAATTTCTTATGTCTTTTATAACCATAGAACTTTATAGAGTTTATTTTACTTTGATTCGTAACTTTTTTTTTTTTATCTTTTTACACTGTGAACTTGGCCAGCTCCTTATTGTCATCCGAGATTTTGAATCTATTATGGGCGTTCTTCTTCGTGAAAACATATAGCAATCTATTTACTCTACCATTTGTGCTTCACATTTTTGGAGAGAGTTACATAGAATCACAGACCACAACAGACCATATGGTCCACACGGGGTTATCTGATTAGAAGGGTACTGGTAGAGAATGAATTTCTCCCCAGTGATAGTCGTAGATAAGGATAGCAAAGTAGAAGGCTCACTCCCCACCCTCCACTCCTTCTGGTCTAACCGTACAGGAATAAAGTCAGGAGTCAGAACCTTGTGAGGTTGGCAGAAAAAGCTCCACAAGGAAATTTTTTAGGAAAGATAGAAAGTAAGTAGAAATTTGGCTAACAGCCACCTGTAACGGGCAAAAATTATTCATTAGTAAACATCGTAAGTCGGGGATTAGACGCAAGGTGTTTATCTACCTATGGTGTTACAGTCTATTACGTTACGGGGAAGCCCATTCCATAAGTTGGCGACTCGGTTAAAAAATAAATTCTTGGATTTGTGTGAATTAAAAGATTCACCTATGATTTTGCAGCCTCGTGTATTTTTGATTGGTCGATAGTGAAATATTTGCTGCACTTCGTATTGTCAATGCTTTTGATTATTTTGAATGCCTGGATTAAGTCACCTCTCAATCTACGTTGTGCTAATGGGAATAGATTTAAATCACTTAGCTGCTCCTCATACGTTTTGTTACTTAGACTTGGTATAATTTTAGTAACTCTACGTTGGACCCGTTCCAATTTTACTATGTCTTTCTGGTATTATGGGCAACAGGAATGGACACAATATTCCATAAGGGGACCCTTGTGTCACTCCACTCGTAACGCCAGTCCAATTACATGATTTTCCATTTATTAACACGCGTTGTTTTCGGTTTCTTAGCCAGTTCTCTATCCATCTTACGGTATTGCCTTGGATTCTGTGAGATTTTAATTTAATTATTAAGCGTGTATGGGGAACTTTGTCGAAGGCTTTTTGGAAATCTAGATAAATTATGTCTACTGCTTTACTCTTATCATATTCGTTGAAAATATCGTTTAAAAAGTCTAATAGGTTCGTTAGGCAAGAACGTTTATTACGAAAACCGTGTTGGGTGTCTCTAAGTAAGTTGTTTTCCTCTAAGTGATTAATTTTTGTAAGTTTATCTCGTATGATTGTCTCTAGCATTTTGTATACTACTGAGGTTAGGTTGATAAGGCGATAGTTACTAGGTAAAGATTTGCTACGTTTTTTTAATATTGGTGTTAAGTTAACGAGCTTCCATTCGTCGGGTATTGTTCCAGTGTGTAAAGAATAATTAAAGAGCAGAGTCAGAGGTTTTATTATTTCGTGTTTTGCTTCCTTTAATACGCGAGGGGAGATGGTGTCTGGCCCAGGTGATTTATTTACATTTAGTTTGTCAATATATTTGATTACGTCATTTTTTGTTATGCTGATATTATTTAATACCTCGGTGTTTTCGTTTTGGACTGTTGTTTCAGCTGGTATATCGTTTGAGTTTTTGGTAGTAAAGACTGATGCAAAGAAAGTATTTAGGATACTACAGTAATCTCTCAATTATCCATCGTCGTGCTATCCATCATGCAACATTATCCGTCACATAAAATCCTTTCGTCGCACGATACATTATCCGTCTTTTCGCAGGATAAATCGGGAGCGTATTCATCTTGGTGTTAGTTGTGGCAACTGCCACTGGAATGTGTTGTGTCAGGTGAGGTGGTGTATTTACAAAATAGAAGGTCATAACCTTCTATATAATAAAGCAAGTTAGAAGCAATTCAGATAGAGAAAGGAGAAAGACACAGCAACGTTATAGTTAATAAAAGTAAACAAACGATATCATGCAATATATCCCCCCTTCCCTCCCTACCACCTCCACCACGGATGTCACCAACTCATTTCAGTCACATGAGTCGTCTGCCAAAACATTAATACAAATTGTAATATGCATTCAATATGCTTAATACGAATTGTAATATACATCCCTGTAGGATTAAGGAAAGAAAAACCTTAATAAGTATTTTATGTTAATTTCAGGGACAATATTGGTGATTGATTGACCAATTGTCATATACCGAGGTGCATTATTAATGTTATTTGCATTGTGCGAGCTGGAAGGAGCTACAGGTGGGGGGGGGGGGTAGTGATGCATTATCTGTCTTTCGACATTATCCGATACGGTCTCGGCTGCTATATGCCGGATAATTGAGAGATTACTGTACTCGTTCGCTTTTCATCTGTCATAAAGTCCCTAGTTTCATCAAGAAGTGGTCTGATAATTGACGTAAGTACTTTCCTTTGTCGAATATAAGTGTAGAACTCTTTCGGGTTTGTCTTACTTTGATTTGCAATGTGTTTTTCAATTGTCTTTTTACTCAGTTTGATCATTTTTTTGGCTTTTCTTCTTAAGTCTGTAAACTTGGCATGGTCGTCATTGTTGTCTGTGATTTTTACTCTATCATGGGCTTTCTTTTTGGCGTGTAAACAGTCGGCTATATCTTTACTCCACCACTTGGGCTTTAAGTTTTGTGCTGAAGGTCGGTTTTTTAACGATATGCTATCACTGACCGCTTTTGTGTACGCATTAGTGAAAAAGTTCCATTGTGTATTTATGTCAATAGTGTCTTGCAGACATTTTCAATCGGTTTCTTTTAGTATCGCTCTGAATTGGTGAAAGTTAGCTTTTCTAAAGTTGGGGATTTTTTCGTAGCTGTAATTTATTTTGCTTCTATTGAAATTTATAGTGATTGTGATTATGCAGTGGTCGTTATTGGTAAACTCATCACCCATGTTGATATTCTCTATCAAGTCTTTTGTTGCAAATACTAGGTCAAGAACGTTATTCCCACGAGTTGGGCTATTAACAAATTGGATAAGGGAGCTCTCTTGTAAGTTAGTATAAAGGTCTTGTCCATAGTGAGTTGATAAAAGTTCACCCCATTTTGTTACTGGAAAATTGAAATTGCCGAGAATTACCACCTCCTGCGTGTTACTCATCTCGCTAATTTGCTCATAGATATCACGGTCGGTTTGTACCGGTTGAGCTGGGGTCTGTATAATAAGGCAAACAAAAGTTTCATCCCGCATTCATTTCTAATGAGTATATATAAAATATCTACGTTATCATGGGGCTTTGATAATAGGATTGGTTTGAGGTCATCTTTAATATAAAGTAGTACTTCGCCTCCCCTTTTATTTGTACAACCTTTTTCAAATATTGTATAGCCAGGAATTTTATACTCTGCTAGGAAGTCTCTGCTTTCAGTATTTAGCCACGATTCTGTTATGCCGATTATATCATAATTTTCTGTGAGCGTTATTTCCTTTAGATCTGTGAATTTGTTATGAATGCTGTGAGCGTTAACATAATTTTATTTTAGGCTATTTCGGTTAGGACGTTTGCCCTTGTTATTCTGTTTGTTCGTTTTACGTTACCTGACCTTGTTGTACATGGGCCGTCTCGTTTTTTGTACGATGGTTGAGGACCGCATCATTAAGCAAGCGTCCAAAATGGGCTGCTCCTAACTGATTCAGATGGACTCCATCATCTGAGAACAACGAGTCATCGAAATAAAAGTTGTCCCAGGTGTTGACGAAATCGACTTTCTCCTTGTTGCAGATGTTGGCAAGTCGTCGGTTGGTGCTGGTAGCAGTGTTGTAAAAACGAGTGTCGGCTTGTCTGCGGGGGATGATTCCAGAAAGTATGATGTTATTCGTTTATTCCTTGAACTTAACAATCATCTGTCGGTACTTTTTGAGGAGGTCTTCCGATCTATTCTTCATTACGTCGTTGGTTCCGACGTGGATGACGTGGTGTTGTTGGGGGCCTGGCTTGTCACTTTATCCACTGTGTCAGTCACGTCGTCTAGGCCGCCACCTAGGATGCAAAAACTCTTCCTTGACTTGGGTGCTCGACCACAAAACTCGGTGAGTTGACCCCTTACAATGGAGTCACCAACCGGCCTGACCTCGGTGTCGTCGTCTTGTGCCAGGATCTTGAAGCGGTTTTGGCATGTAGTGATGGGTATTATGTTTCTCCTGGGTTGTAAGTTGCTCCTGACGATGCGGAACTCCTCCCGTGGAGAAGTGGAAGTCGTTGGTCGATGCAGGTAACGGTGTGGTTGGTAGTGCCGGTGAAGATGAGGGTGTAGAGGCAGTAAGTACAGGGGCTGTGTCAACTGGTACAGACTGTCAGCGTTGGTGTCACTCCTATGTTGAGTGTGATGAATTCTTGCATCGTTTCTAACTTCTCGCTCAGGGCCTCAATCATGTGGTGTGCTGCCTTCAAGTCGGTTGACATCATCTCACGTAGCTGGCAGAATCTACAGAAAAGGATGTCTCTGTTCGCGAAAATTGTGGAGCCAAAAGTTCCAGAACAAGACGAACAGGTGAGTTGAGGTGCCATGATGTTTATTAGTCTATTATTAATCTATAAAATGTATTACTACTTTATTAATTTATTACTAATTCATTTATTAGCTTAAAAAAAAAGTATTTGCTTATTAATATATTTATTAATCTAATAATTTATTGGTTTGTTATTTATTTTATTAATTAAATTATTAATCTATTATTAATTTGTTAACTTATTTATTAATTATTTAATTACGTAATTCATTTATTAATTATTTATTAGGTAGTTAATTAATTACTTTAAACTTAAGATGTAAGAAATTGTGGGATGTGGTTAGAACAGACTGGAAGTGGGGGTTTGGGGATGGTTGGGGGAGGAGGGAGAAAAATGATGGGTGGGTTAGTGGTAGTATGGAGGGGGAAGGGATTATCTAATAGGTTAGCTTACCCTAAAGGAGATGGTAATTACCAAGGAGAGGTGTTTGCTGGGATGTGGTTAATACCATTAGGGAGTGGGGATTAAGGTGTGGTGGCGAGGGGAAGAGGCAGGTACGATGAGGTGAGTATATGGTGAGGTGAGTGTATTGAAACTAGGCACGCCTTGGCTGAAATTTCTCTACTTCACCAGTGCAATCGATAATTTGACCAAACCAATATATCACGCGCTTCTATGAACTTGGGTTTGAACACTTCAAAACCTCGCAAGCATAGACGATGTGGTTTGTGACAATAGGGGGGTGAAGTGTGGTGTGGTGAGGTGAAGGGGAAAAGAGGCACACGGAGGTGTGGTGATGTGAAGGTGTAAAGAGGCACGCGGAGTATTGGGATACACAAAGAGAAATATAGTATAACCCGAAATTATATTAGTATATGATGTGGTATATACTGATTAGTATATAATGTAGAATTTATAGTAACACGGTAGGGAACAGTGAACCAATACTACGAAACTTACGTGAAGTCGACTAGTTAAAATGGAGCAAAGTTATTTTATAAACCTGAAACAATACTAATATAGTTATAAATGTCCAATGTATGATTAGAAATAAACACGGTAACCACGAACGTGTAAACTAATAAAATAAAATAGAACGAACCTGAAATTATATTAATGTAGAATTATGAAAATATGACTAGGTTAAGGGAAAAATTATAATTACTATTAAGTACAGTAAGGATTAGAGAACTCAGGAACGTGTATACTAATAAATAAAAATAGAACAAACGTAGCAGTATAATGTGCATTGAAAAAACAGACTGTCGTCGATGTCGAGTTGTATGTTTTACGTGAGGGTGTATTGTTTACGTTACGGGTGTCGTGTTCTGTTGCGCTGCGTTTTTTTTAACAGTGTCATTAAGTAATCTACCAAGAGGTGCTGCCCCAATACCGTTTAGATGTAGTCCATCTTTTTGGAATAGAGTAGGATTATTATAAAAATTGTCCCAATGGTCGATGGATTCTATTCCTTCCTGTGTACAAAGTGTCTTTAAACGGCTGTTAGTACTATACGCCAGGTTATAAAACCTGTTTTCTGCATTTATCCTCGGTAGGATCCCGGAAATGATGATGTGATGATGAGTTATTTTTGTATCATCGAATGGCTTCTCGGTACTTTTCCATTTGTTCTTCTGATTTTGTCCGCTTGAGGTCGTTTGTTCCTGTATGGAGAATGAAGCATGTATTGTTGGTGGCGTCCATAGTAATGTCTTCGTGAGCCGTTATTATGTCTTTAATACCTGCTCCTGGTATACAATAACGTTTGCGGTTATTCGGGGCTCTTCCACAAAACTCTTCCAGCAGACCCCGGATTATCGAATCCCCAATTAATTTGATTTCTCCCTCTTCCTCTATGGGCTCAGTTAGTACCTGGTATCGGTTTGAAGTTATTATTGGTAAGTATGTTTTGGAAGCAGTCACCTGTCTCGCTTGGCTTGTGTTTGTTCCGGTAGATATACGTGGTGAGTCAGTTGGTCGAGTGGCAGCTGGTGTGGGGTCGGGAGTAGGTGTGGAGACAGGAGGACGAGTGGGTGTCACGCTAGCATGGGTTGGTGTCGCTCTATGTGTGCCTCTTGTTACCTGAGAATAAAGAGGGCTTTCTTCTTGCCTACCCGGTGCTATGTTTGATGTTACAAACTCCTGTAGTGAATCGTACTTCCTTTTCAACTGGCGATTTTCTTCTCTTGTTTCCTCGACTATTTTCATCATCTTGCATAGCCGACAAATAGGGGACGAGAAATAGTCAGTGAAATACTGACCCGCGAATCTGCCAGTACACTCTTGGCATGCCTTAAGGTTTGAAGGCATCTCGTAAATCGGGAGACGGAGAGAAAACAACAGCGAAAGGAGTGGGATGGAGAGGCAGAGAAAGGGAGGGGAAGGGGCGAAGTGAGAGGGGACGTGGGAGAGGTGGCGAGGAAGGTGTTGGGGTGAAGTTGTAGAGGGGGGAAGGAAGGAGTGTAGCCCGTATGTCCCAAAGGACACAGGACAGGTGAGGTCGTGTGGGAGTGGTGGTGGTGGTGGGAGGATAGGTAGGGTAGTGCTGGGAAGGCTGAGGTGAGGTAATGTGAAGTGAGGTAGGGTAAGATGTGATAGGGTACAGGGCACTCCTTGAGTTAAAATTTCGCTAATAATTTCGATAATAACAATTTGATCAAATTGATATACAAAACTAATTAATACAACCTGCGCTTTCTAGGACGTTCGAGAGTTCGCCTAATAATAAACACGTTAGGGAATGGGGAACGAACGTGTAGTCAATTACATAGAATAGAACAAACTTATATTATATACCTGAAATAGATAGGAAAATAGATCACCTGAATAACACAAAGCATGCAATATATTATACACGACAAGGGAAATATAAAAATATAACCGTTGTACACTCTACATATATCTACAAGTTAGTTTTCCCACAAGGAGAAGAAATTATGGTTGGCAAATTATGACTTGACCTTGGCTGATATAAAGGAGATATTACTTTACTGTGATATAGGGTATTCAATCGACGAAGTGAACTAGTAAGAAATTATGCAATTTATATCTCTAGTTTGCTAATGGAAGAGATGAGACTAGAATATAATTCACTAATGGTACTTAGCATTTCCGAGAGAGATAGTAATCTAAGGGTCACACGGGGAGCTCAGAGGACATGTGTGCTCACTGAGGACTGTGTGTGTGTGTGTGTGTGTGTGTGAGAGAGAGAGAGAGAGAGAGAGAGAGAGAGAGAGAGAGAGAGAGAGAGAGAGAGAGAGATTTGGTTGATTGATTGATGGATATTAGGCGCCGCAACATCGAGGTCCTATTGCACCAGAAAAGGGTGATAGAGAGGTGTGACAGCAAGCAGAAAGGAAATAAAAAGAAAAGAGCGACAGTTGAAGAACTGAAAGATGGGAACCATTTACTCTGGTCTTTCACTGGCGACCTTTCTAGCATGGGAAGTCTTCTCTCCCCGAAATCAGGACAGAGCAGGGGCCGGAGCCCCCTCTAGTATAGCTCACCAGGTCTCAGAGACACACAAGCCCCCCACCACGTCAAGGGGGTTCCCGTTAGAGAGAGAGAGAGAGAGAGAGAGAGAGAGAGAGAGAGAGAGAGAGAGAGAGAGAGAGAGAGAGAGAGAGAGAGAGAGAGAGAGAGAGAGAGAGAGAGAGAGAGAGAGAGAGAGAGGAATTGTTGGACAAAGCCCATAGGCCCCTATATGTCCCTGTTTACATAGTAGAGAATAGGTGCCTGGCTGTAACATCGAGGGTTGTAACCATGTTGGCTTAGGAAAGTTGTGGGGACTTCATAACTTCATGGCCATGTGTCATTGTTCGTCCCACTATGTTCAAAAAGTGTAATTTTGGGTCAAGCACCAACTCTGTTCCTCTACTAAAGTATCTTTTTCTTATCCCCCTTAGCTCTTACGTCTGTCTTTCTACTTCCCTTCTCCAGCTTGACAAGTCAACCAACTTTGGTGACTTCCTATCTTCATGACCCAAGGAGAGAGAGAATATGAGCGGGAAAGGAAGTTAGGAGAGGGAGTGAGAAAAAGAGGGAATGTCTAAGGTAATAGCAAGGTACAGAGTAAGCAGTCAACTTGTGACACAAAACATTTTTTATAAGAGTCGGTGAGTGATGACTAAAGGAAATGAGAGGTTGACTAAATAAAAGCTAAGTGCATTTTCTTTACATACAGTCGGCAAAAAGAGTTTCGTTACCATCTCAAAAATAGTTTGATGTAATGTTGGTACACCTGACTGGTGAGTGTCGTACCTCCGCCACCCTCCGGCCTCTATAAGTCCGTGGCCCTGGTCAATGACCTTCAGTGTGTCATGGACAGTTAAGTGGGAATGACGTCCTTTCAGACAATGCTATATTTTCTGGGTATTTCAGGGTTCATCTGGTTCTAAACTACTCAAACGTGTTTCCTTATGTTTAATAATGAATATTTAAATGGTAAGAGTTCTTTAACACTCAAAATTGAATTTAAAATCAGCTAAACTTTTGATATAAACAAGAACATGAAGGAAAACCCTTCAAAAGCTCCGGCTCTTAATGATTCAAGTGAAATAATAAAATATCCATATGTAAAGGTCTCAAATATATTAATTATGTTTTATCTGGATTTTCGTATTCATATGGTTATATTGATTTTTTGAAAATGAACCCTTTTTATTGATTCAATGTCGGTAAAAGAAAATGGATTAGAGTGAGTGAGTGAGTGAGGGAGTCAGTTGAACCCATTTTAAGAAGTTGTCGCCCCAAGAAGAAGAAGAAGAACAACAACAAGAACAATAATTACGATAGGACCTAGAGCTCTCGGCTTAGGCCGGAGCTAAAAAGTTGTCGCTGCCTCGGAAATGAAAATTCCCATCCAGCATGTCCCGGATGACACTAGTCAACAGCTGCCCAGTCAGTGGAGTACCAACCCTACCGGGCTTACCCATGTTAAAATTAACGTAGGGGTGGTAACGAAACTTTTTTTGCAAACTGTACATAAAATGAGTAATTGAGTAAATAAAATGAGAAGCTGGGAGCATGAGTGATTGGAAGAGAAACAGATTCCCAGAGAGTGACTTCAGGAAAAATAATATAAAAAACAACAGAAAGAGATAAATAGAAACTAAAGGGAAACTGATATAGAAAATAAAGATAATATAGATTTGCAAAGAGTGAAAAAAAGGACAAATAATAAAAAATAAAATAGATAAAAACACATTCCCAGAAAATTACTAAAGAAAAAAATATATTAAAAAATATAAGAGATATTATTCAAAGAGAGTATTTGATAAACGGAGTTTTTTCTTTAGTGTTAAAAGTGAATAATAATAATAATAATTATATAATTCTATGATCCTACCTGAAGCAGGGTTGTGCAAGAGGTCCTCTAAAGTCTACGAATCTGTAACAAGGGAAGGAGAGAAGCGTGTTATTGTGTTATTGTGTTGTTATTGTGTTATTGATTTATTGTGTATTGTGTTATTGAAAGCTGGCACGACCTAAGGCATAAAGAGCATTAGAAATCGATACAATTATTATTTTACGCATACTCCAGATTTATATCTACACATCTATATCTATCAATCTGTCTTTCTATCTATCCATACAGTATCATATTTTATCGCATAGTCAAAAGCCTTCATTAAGAAAATCAAGGCGAAATTATCTTATCTTTAGGCTCGTGAAAATCTCCGTACACGAGAAGAGACAAATAAAGTTGTAGCACACGACTTACCCCTACTTTGTCCCATCTGAAATACTCACACAAAGGGACAAAATAAATACTAATAATATTAAAACAGACAGCTCAATCCTACAGTACAAGCATACTAGACCATCTAATCAAAACAGACAAACATACAGCCCATACAAAATCAAACAGAGATCAGATAGAGACTATACAGAGACGAAAAACCTAAAAGAGCAGACATAGACCAAACAGAGCAAAACGAGACATGAATTGTGTCACTGTCAGTGAGAGAGAGATAGAGGTTGAGTATTTGATATTGATGAATTGCACGTGCACAATGAAAAGTAAAATCTAAATGAAAACACTCATGGTAGTTACAAAACTGAAACAGATTTGCTCACACACACACCTAAATAAATATTTAGAGAAACTTGAGAGGATACCGAGGGCTGCGACAATTTTTTTTCCAAGTATTACAGACTTGACAGACAAGGAGATACTTCAGAGATTGGGCCTGCCAACAGTTGAAGAAAGAAGAAGGCGATTTAATAACGGTGTATAAATATATGAGAGGAATTGAGAAATTAGATAGGGATAACTGGATGATTTGGGATGAGGGAGAGCACAGAGGCCTTAGAAGGAAGTTAAAGAGAACACTCTGCCGGAAAGATATAAAAGAATATAGCTTTATCGTTTAAGAGGAAGTTAGATAATTGTAGATATGGAGACAGGACAGTCTGAGCCTAGCTCATATCCTGTATTGCACAACTATACTCTGTCCAAAACTTGTGTTCCGCTGGCCTCTTATGCTTAAATAGATATAAATATATAGATAGATAGATAGACAGATAAGAAATAGATAGAAATAGAGACAGATAGAGATAGATAGAAAGATATAGATAGAAATAGATAGAGATATAAAGATATAGATAGAAATAGAGACAGATAGATAGAGGAAAATGGAACACAAGTTTTGAACAGATTATAGGTGAGTACACACTTGTACAGTATATACAAATGGACACACAAACACATGCTAATACAGAGACATTCACACGAACTCTAACACACACTGCTTATAGCAGTGGTTCCCAAACTTTTTCTGGTCGTTACCCACTTTTCATACATGATCCTTGTCCATGCCCCCCCCCCCCTACAACAATAACCCGTTAACTGAAAAATATGAACATCCTTGCTGATACGTAAGATTCAAGACCAGGTTATCATACAGAATACACAGCTTAGGAAGCCTTAGATTAGAATTATGTTGAGTTAAAATGATCTTGCTTCCCTTATGTCAAGAACACAGAATCATATTAAAAAGGACGTATTACTCATGTGTCTGGCAGCAAAGCATTGCACAAACCTGTACTGAACCTGTAAGTTCCCTCCACTGGCTACCTACCTGCTAAATTCCTTTGGTTTTATTTATGCATAGCCTCAGACTATGGCCCCCTAAATTCTTCTATATGGCCCCCAGTTTAGGAACCACTGGCTTATAGGATTAATAGCGTTTGATGGTTGGATAAGACAAATAGGCTCTCGTGATAATAAGAGTGAAAGAGGCTGGTGTTATCCTGCCTAGTAATTTTTTCCTCTCTCTCTCTCTCTCTCTCTCTCTCTCTCTCTCTCTCTCTCTCTCTCTCTCTCTCTCTCTCTCTCTCTCTCTCTATATATATATATATATATATATATATATATATATATATATATATATATATATATATATATATATATATATATATATAGCCGCTATTGACCTAGAGTAAAAAGTAATACGCCATTTTGATCGGTGAAGCCTGAGAAGCGTCCTCGGCCTATAAATAAAAAGTTTTAAAATGAACAATGAGGGGTTCAATCCCAGTATCCCTCTAGCCCAAGCCGAAGGCTATTACTTGGCCTTAACCGAAAGATCCCAGGTTCGAAAATTAGAAAAGAACATTTGTTGACAAATTATACACCATTCTGAACGGTGTAGTCCCGGGAATATCCTCGGTCTAATTTTATTTCTGGTGGATATGTGTTTCTTGAATCATCTGCTTAAAACAACCAAAGATGTATGGCTTTCTCAACATAGACTCTATGGTCTCAAGCATCAAGGATTCAGGCAGGCCTGGTCTGGCTTGCATGCCCAGTTTAGGAAGGAATTCAAATCACAAAATGTTAAACACCTAAATTTAATACTAAATCTAAGGACAGTAACAAAATAAAATAAAATAATCAATGGGGGGGAGGGGTCGATCCCAGTACTCCTGCAGCCCAAGCCGAGGGCTGTTATTTGGCCTTAACTGAAAGATCCCAGGTTCGAATCCCCGGTGGGGTTACAATTTTTAAAAATATTTTGAAGACAAATGATACACAATTTTGACATGTGTAGTCCCGGGAATGTCCTCGGTATAATTTTATCTTTGGTGGATATGTGTTTCATGAATTATAAGCTTAAAACAACCAAAGATTTATGGTTTTCTCAACATAGACTCGATGGTGTCAAGCATCAATGATGCAGGCAGGCCTGGCTTGCATGCCCAGTTTAGGAATGAATTCAAACCACAAAATGTTGAACACTTAAATTTAATGCTAAACTAAGGAGAGTGATTTTTTTTTTTAAATGTCCAATGGGGGAGGAGGGTTCGATCTCAGTATCCCTGCAGCCCAATTAACCACTTGGTCCTTGCTATTTAATCGTGGCTGTAGTTGTGTCATGGATAATTTTTGTGGTTGTAAAGCTGGCATGGTTTCTCTGGGGGACCAGCAACCACACCGGATAATTGACTCATCCCACCCTTCTAATAAGTTCACATAAAAATAATTAGAGGAAATTTATTGACAAAACCACATGTAGGATCTTCACCCGGACAACGTCAGTTATCGCTGCTAGTCATTCATATATTCGTTGACCGGGTCGCATATTAGTCAAGTCTGGAAGAGTATACTTCATAGGGAAAATTAGAGCCAATCAGAGCTCGAGCTGGCTGTCTGAGCCAGGCGCTGCTTGGCTCAGACAGTCAGCTCGAGCTCTGATTGGCTCTAATTTTCCCTATGAAGTATACTCTTCCAAACTTGACTATTATGCGACCGGGACCAAAATATCTTGTTAGCAAATTGTAGGAGCTGATGATTTCTCTATACTAGGGCATTGAATAGATCCCCATTGCGATGATTCTGTTGTCTGTCTATGAAGTCATCATACCGGTATCACGCGATTGTATGCAAAAGCATTCGTGGTGTTAACGATGGCTTGGGACCGATACGAAACTCAGTAGTGTATCTATAGAGTAATCGTAACGGTTCCACACCATCATATGCAAAAATATTCGTGTGACGATGTTGTGAGATCGGTATGATGGCTTTGTAGTTGTCAATACAGTCATCATACCTGTGTTATGTAAGAATATCAGTGGTGTTGACACTAACGTGGTACCATTACTGTATAATAGTTCTGTAGTGTGTCTAAGGAGTCACCATACCAGGACCACGCCATTGTCAGCACTATCAATGTTCTTGCATATACGCCCCAAAGCGAGTATCTTAATTAAAGCTGTCAGGGATATTGTATTGTATCCCGAGTCTGAGTGAGAGAGTTGGGTATAGGTTGTATGAGGTTAGGTTAGGTTATCCTTAGATTAGTATATTTTGGTTAGGTTGGGTTAAATTTGGATTGGTTAGGGGAAAACAAGAACATCAGAGAATACACACACACTGTATGAAAGCAGACTAATTTATACAGTACATCATATAGCTAGTGTAGAGTAAAATATATATAAGAGAGAAAGGGCTATTTTCTCTATAATAATATTATAATTTAGTGCAAATGTTCATATCTATTCCCCCTATAAATTGCATGGCTTTTTCGGTGAATGGAATGCAGTCCAAGACAAATTATACCACATATTTTACACAACCAGGTAGGTTTTTCATCGGTCTGTAACATATAAACATTGAAGGATACAGTCACGAGGAATAATAAGTATCCAGGTGTTGTTGTTGAAGTTTGAGGTCATCTGACATACTAATGATAACAACGCTTATCCTGTCTCATAATATAATTATATTTGTTGGTAATATTGGTTATTTAGAGCGCCTTGATTCCTCCAAAGTATTACAGGACACAAGATCAGCTGAACTAAAATAATGATGGTCTGGTGCTTGGAATAATAATTTGGAGAAATCAGTTACTCCAGATATACCAACACTGTACAATCCCCTTAATTAATACTCCATCAGACTATTTGAAGCACACCTATATACTTAGAAGGGGACATGAGGGTATTTTCGAAACCATTTAGCATGGGAAGAACTAAACAACATCATCACGTCCATTCACATATTTTAATCTGTAATGAACTACATGATAATAATAATTTTTTTCATCTACTAACAACATCTACTAAACATCATGGTTTACTTCACAAACAAGGTTTGAAGGCATTGGCTGAGTAAGATTCCGGAATGAATTGTCACTGGGGCGACCACACTGGTACCGGTGGGTACTCTTTGTACAGAAAACTCTTGACAGTAGACGATGGCCACAAACATAACACTAAAGCATCGGTATTAATTATAATATATTTGAAGTAGAAGGTTACTGATATTATCTCACATTTGCCCTTTTTTTAAATTGCATTTAAGGACCCTGTGATCGAGTATAAGGTTTTTTGTTACTTCTGCTTCCACCTTACTGTGCTATGCATCAAGCTCCTTCCATATACATGCATGTTGTGTTTCATGGCAATATTTGAAGGACTTACTAACCTCTTACTACATCGCGGGGGCCATTAAAATATCAGGTATTGCTCTGGCTCTGTAGAGCGGACTTAAATAAACACACAAACCTTGTCACAGAGCTTTCACTTCACCAATGCTGTTCAAAGCTTGTTTGCGGCAATATTCCCTTGAATGCTAGGGCTTGTACTAAGGTAAATAGAAACAAATAACACACAGCCAGTTCGTAGGTACTCACTTGAAGTAGGTGAATATGAAGAGTGAGATGAGTAGTGAGAGGAGGGAGAGAGACAGGCCAATTATCTCCAAGGCCTTCGACCCCTTCGCGACTAGAAACTTCATCTGTCAAGAAGGGAAATTTAAAATGTTTCATCTGGTCCTGTTTATTCGCTACTTTGGAGAAGTCAAGTAAGTTAGCTCCAATGTACCCCTTATAAAACCCTATGATGGTGTACGACATTTTTTTGGAAGCTTCTGATTTCATCTAACTATGCCATGAAACAAGCTCTTTCCATGAAAATGGTATCAATTGGCATAAAAATCAAGGTGCTCGAATGTACAGTTGCAGACACATGAAACAAACACATTTCATACAGGTTAATTTTCAAGCAGAGAATAGAATGGGCGCCTTTAAACACAATGTCTCATCTTATTCCCAATGCTCAATGAGGGGCCTCGTTTCAGGTGTGTCTGTTTTATGTCCGCAACTGTACCACCAGAGGTATACAACACTACTGTATTTCCCGTAACTAGATTTCCGCCGTGTATAAATTAGAAATAATCTGGTTTGTCCAAGTCTTCTTTTGATCTTAGCCATTGATTTCTAGAGTTATTTGAGGAGCATAATCGTGTAGTTTATCTCTGGAGCATATCTACATTGCGTATCTGGGGAGCCTAATTGAGCAAACCTGAACTGAAAATGAGAGAGAGAGAGAGAGAGAGAGAGAGAGAGAGAGAGAGAGAGAGAGAGAGAGAGAGAGAGAGAGAGAGGCATGTCAGCATATTTATTTCCCTTCGGCAAAGGAGTTCGTCTCAGTCTGGGGAAAAAAAGGAAAGAACACTAACGCTATAGGGATGATTCTAGCCATTGTCTTGTCTATGTGTTGAGCTGCCACTATTGGTTGTCCTTACTCACAATGGGTATATAGGATACACAGTTTTGGTTTGCAGTATATTCGAAACACTTGGTTAGCAGAGTATAAGTAGTACACGAGTGACGAGGCGTGAGAGGGCGAGTGATGTACACCCATGCACCAAAGTTTCTGTACCCCCTCAGAGGAAGTCAGAGTCAGAGAGAGCAGAGAGGGTAGGTAAACGGACGGTAGCCACCACAGTGTTGCCAACTTTATGCAAGATAGTATTCCTGAACCATGAGTTGTGAGCTCCATTTAAAGCATTCACTGATGAAAGGGAGAGTCAGACAGGGGAATAAGTGGAAGGTATAGTTCTCAATCCACATCCTGCCTGCTTAAATATGTGTTTTATTATTTTGACAAACTAAAAAATATTTGAAAAAGGTCGTACAAATAGAAGGGGAGGCGGAGTATTATTATATATCAAAGACGAACTCAAACCAATCCTATTATCAAAGACGCATATCGATAACGTAGATACATTATATATAATCATTAGAAATAAATGTGGGATGAAACTTTTGTTTGCTTTATTATACAGACCCCCAGCTCAACTAGTACAAATCGACCGTGATATCCATGAGCAAATTAGCGAGATGTGTAACACACAAGAGGCTGTAGTTCTCGGCGATTTTAATTTACCAGTAACAAAATGGGGAGAACCACTATCAGCTCACTATGGACAAGACCTTTATACTAACCTCAAAGAGAGTTCCCTTATCCAATTTGTTAATAGACCAACCCGTGGAAATAACGTTCTTAATTTAGTATTTGCAACAAAAGAAGACTTGATAGAGAATATCAATGTGGGTGATGAGTTTACCAATAGCGACCACTGCATAATCACTTTCAGTATAAATTTCAATAAAAGTGAAATAAACCACAGCTACGAAAAAATCCCTGATTTTAGAAAAGCTAACTTTCACCATCTCCGGGCGATACTAAAAGATACCGACTGGATATGTCTGCGAGATATTATTGATGCAAATAAACAATGGAACTTTTTCACTTATGCGTACACAAAAGAGGTCAGGGATAACATACTGTTATAAAACCGACGTTCAGCACAAAATTTAAAGCCCGAGTGTTGGAGGAAAGATCTAGCCGACTGTTTACGAGCCAAAAAGAACGCCCATACTAGAGTAAAAATCACAGACAACAATGATGACCGTGCCAAATTTACAGACTTACGAAGAAAAGCCAAAAAGTTAATCAAACAGAGTAAAAAGACATTTGAAGAACACGTTGCAAATCAGAGTAAGACAAACCCGAAAGAATTCTACAGTTATATTTGACAAAAGAAAGTACTTATGTCAACTATCGGACCACTTCTTGATGAAAATGGGGACTTTACGACAGATGAAGAGCGAATGAGTAGTATCGTAAATACTTTCTTTGCATCAGTCTTTACTACAGAAAACCCAAACGATATACCAGCTGAAACAACAGTCCAAAACGAAAACACCGAGGTATTTGGTAATAGCAGCATAACAGAAAATTACGTAATTAAATGTATTGATAAATTAAATGTAAATAAGTCACCTGGGCCAGACACGATCTCCCCTCGCGTATTAAAGGAAGCAAAAAGCGAAATAGTAAAACCTCTGACTCTTGCTCTTTAATTATTCTTTATAAACTGGAACAATACCTGATGAATGGAAGCTCGCTAACGTAACACCAATATTTAAAAAGCAGCAAATCTTCACCTAGTAATTATCGCCCTATCAGCCTAACCTCAGTAGTATGCAAAATGCTTGAGACAATCATACGAGATAAACTTACAAATCACTTAGAGGAAAATAACTTACTCAGAGACACTCAACACGGTTTTCGTAACAAACGCTCTTGCCTAACGAATCTACTAGACTTTTTAAACGACATTTTAAATTAATATGATAAGAGTAAAGCAGTAGACATAATTTATCTAGATTTCCAAAAAGCCTTTGACAAAGTTCCCCATAAACGCTTAATAAGTAAATTAAAATCACACAGAATCCATGGCGATGCCGTAAGATGGATAGAGAACTGGCTAAGTAACCGAAAGCAACGTGTGGTAATAAATGAAAAATCATCTAATTGGACTGGCATTATGAGTGGGGTAACACAAGGGTTCGTTTTAGGCCCAATCCTATTCCTAGTTTACATAAACGACATAGATGAAGGTCTCTCATGAATAATATAGAAGTTTGCTTATGACACTAAAATTGCAAATACAGTACTAACTAATGCACAAACTAAAGAAATGCAAGATAATCTCGATAAATTGTCGAAATGGGCAAAATGTACTCCACATCGGTCATCGTAACGTAACAACAAACTACTCATTAAATGGTAATCAACTTAAAGACGTGGATCAAGAGACAGACTTAGGGGTAATAATATCAAGTAACCTAAAAGCCAGTCAGTAATGTACGGAAGTAATTAAGAAAGCAAATAAAACTATTGGCTTTATTGGCAGAGCATTCGATTATAAGCCCAAAGACACAATCCTCACTTTGTATAATTCCTTGGTCCTTCCCCTTATGGAATACTGTGTCCAAGCCTGGTGCCCGTATTACCAGAAAGACATAGTTAAATTGGAACGAGTCCAACGTAGAGTTACCAAAATGATACCATGTCTAAGAAACAAAACGTATGAAGAGCGGCTAAATGAATTGAAACTATTTCCATTAGCACAACGTAGATTGAGAGGCGACTTAATCCAGGTATGCAAAATAATCAAAGGCATAGACAATATGGACTACAACAAATATTTCAATGTGGATCAATCAAACTATACGAGAGGTAACGGCTGCAAAATCATAGGTAAATCTTTAAATTCGCACGAATTCAAGAATTTCTTTTTAACCGAGTCGTCAACTTATGGAATGGGCTTCCCAGTAACGTAATAGAATGTAATAGAATGGAGTTTTCTCTACCAATTCCACAAGGTTCTGACTCCTAACTTTATTTCCAGTATAGCTCAGGCCGGAGGGAGTGGAGGTTGGGGAGAGAGCCTTCTAATTATTACACTAATTATTACCTACCTACCTACACACCCAGTCAATTCCCCCCCCCCCCCCTACCTCACCTCACATCACCTCTCCTTGTTTAGTATTAATCTCCACTCCCCACGGACCTCAACCCTCCTTGTTTAGTATTAATATCTACTCCGTACCTATACCTTATCGCCCCCCCCCCCCATCCATCACCCCATATCCTAATCAATTTGAAATTGTTTAATAAATAAATAAAATAATATATTATTGAAGTAATAAATTAAATAATAAACTAATATATAAATCAATAAATAATTAATTAAATTGATAAACTAATTGTTAAATAAATTGATAAACTAATTGTTAGATAAATTGATAAATTAATTGTTAAATAGATTAATAAATTAACTACCAAATAAATTAATAAATTAATTACCAAATAAATATTTTCATCAATACATTTTAATTTTACACCATTAATATTTAATTCAATTCTAATATATTTCTATACACGTTCGTGTCCCCTGTGCAATTAACAACTTTATTCCCTTCCAGGCCTGTACATTTGCATTTATTTGTCCAGTCAATAATTTTATTCCTTTCTATTTGTATTTCTTTTTGTTCAGTTGATGTTATTCCCTGACAGGCCTAAACATTAACACCTTATCTCAATTTAACCCTACCCACTAAGCTGATTTTTACACTCATCTCACCTACCTGTGTGATCCCTTTCGACTCCTACCACCTCACCTCACCTACCTGTATGTACCCAGTCCTCACTTCACCTTACCTTGTGGTCCTTTTCCACTCATACCAACTCACCTCTCCTTGGAATTCCCAGCTCTCCACCAGATAATTCCTACTCCTACGAATGCTAATCCCCTGACCCTATACCTATACCCTATCTCCACCCCTCAAACCCCCACCAACAGTCGACATTTTCGTACATCACCCCATATTCTCACCAACTTGAAATTGATCATTAAATAAATCGAATATATTATTAAATTAATAAATTAATTAATAAACTAATATAAATATTAGTAAAACATTATTAAATACATAAAAATAATAAATTAAGTAATAAACAATTTAATAAATTAATAATTAAATAATAAATTAATTAATAATTTATAAATAATAAATAAATTAATAATAATAAAACAATATTAATAACATACTAATAAATAATCTTATTAATTAATAAACAATTAATGAACTAGTAAATAATTTGATAAAATAATAAATTAATAAATAGATCAATAAATAAATTAATAATTAATTTAAATCTAAATTAATAAATAACTTAATTCTAATTAAACAACTTAAATAAAATAAATAAATTAATAATCTAAATCTAAATAAATAGATAATTAAAATCTAAATAAATAAATAAATAATCTAAATCTAAATAAATAGATAATTTAAATAGAAATAAATAAATGAATAATTTAAATCTAAATAAATAAATAAATATTTTAAATATGAATAAATTAATTAATAATTTAAATCTAACTAAATAAATAAATTACTTAAATCTAAATAAATTAATAAATAATTTAAATCTAAACAAATAAATAAATAATTTAAATCTAAATAAATAAATAAATAACTTAAATCTAAATAAATAAGTAATTTTAATCTAAATAAATAAATGAATAATTAATTAATTTAAATATAAATAAATTAATAAATAATTTAAATTTAAATAAGTAAATTAACAAATTGATAAATAAATCAATAATTATCCCCATGGCACCTCAACACGCCTGTTTGACATGCTTTGGAACTTTCGGCCCTACAATGTTTGCGAACACAGACGTTCATTTCTGTAGATTCTGCCAGTTTCGAGAGCATTTGTCGACCGACCTGAAGGCAGCACAATGCAAGATCGAGGCCCTGTATGAGAAGTTGGAAACACTACAGGAATTCGCCGCACTGAACGTAGGAATGACATCGACGCCTACAGTACCCATTGACAAAGCCCCTGTACAGACTGCCTCTACCCCCTTACCTTATGGAATGGGCTTCCCCGTAACGTAATAGACTGTAATACCGTAGACAGCTTCAAACGTCGCTTAGATAGACACCTTGCATCTAATCCCTGACTTTCGATGTTTACTAATGAATAATTTTTGCCCATTACAGGTGGCAAGTTTGCCAAATTTCAACTACTTTCTATCTTTCCTATAAAATTTCCTTGTGGAGTATTTTCTGCCAACCACACAAGGTTCTGACTCCTGATTTTATTTCCTGTACGGGTCAGACCGGAGGGAGTGGAGGGTGGGGAGAGAGCCTTCTACTTTGCTATCCTTATCTACGACTATCACTGGGGAGAAATTAGAAGTACCCTTCTAATCAGATCACCTCGTGTGGACCGTAAGGTCTGTTGTGGTCTGTGATTTTATCTAAGTCTATCTCTCTCTCTCTGTAAAGGAAATCACCACTTCAGCTATTCTTCCCTCCTACATTGGATGGTTGTTTCTCACCTGGACTAGTCTGCCACGTCAGCAAGCTTCAAACCCCCTATACCCCCCCCCCCCCCACGGTCGACTCAAGTTGTACACATCTCGGAGCTTCATGAGGCCGAATCCGAGGTTACCAGAGGCCTGTCTATCTCCAATACTGGCAGAGAGCTTCTGGACTTGGAAGCAGACTGTTCCCTCCCTCTCTCCCACTCTACTGGTGTTATTACTCCTCTACCATTGCTGTGAAATTATATACTGTGATTGTAAATATATTATATGAGTAAGCCACCCATCTTCTGTGTATCCATCCTTACGGCCCTAACACTACATTGTTCAGACGATCCTGGAATAATAGGGAGGGGAAGTGATCAATTCGCACCCATCTTCCCTTACACTCTCTCTCTCTCTCTCTCTCTTTCCCAAATTAAGGGCGGCTAAGCGTGCTGAGGTCCTTGTGGCTAGACTCTGCAAAGAGAACCCCAAGGAGTTTTTCAGTTATGTGAATGGTATTAAACCAATCCGACGCTGGATCGGTCCCTTGGAGAATGAGGATGGAACATTGATGCACTCTGATGCAGAAAATGCTAACCTCTTAAATGAGTACTTCTCTTCAGTGTTCTCTGAGGAAAGTGGTCTCATTCCCGAACCTTTGGACTCCTCCAGTGAGAAATTGGAGTCAATGGACTTCATCCGAGAAGAAATCGAGAGAAAAATAATCGAATTAAAGGCAAACAAGTCCCCCGGTCCGGATAGGTTCTTACCTAGAGTGTTGAAAGAAGTGCATGGTGAAGTATCACGGCACTTGTGCATGGTCTTCAATAGGGTAATCCAGACTGGATGCGCTCCTAGAGATTGGCATGAGGCAGAGGTGACTCCTATCTTTAAGAAGGGAGATGCTAGCCAACCGTCAAACTACAGACCCATCAGTTTAACCTCGATAGTCTATAAACTCATGGAGAGCATCATGGTGGACAAAATAATGGCACACATAGAATCAAATTTGCTACTAAGGGGTTCCCAGCATGGTTTCCGGCTGCACCGGTCATGCCTCACAAATCTGGTGGAATTCTTCCATTTTGTTTTCAATGAGCATGATCGGGATAAAGTGGTCGATGTTGTCTACTTAGACTTTCAGAAAGCCTTTGATAAGGTACCCCACCGCCGCCTCCTTCGGAAAGTGCGTGCACTGGGCATAGACGGAAATGTGGCAAATTGGATAGAGAACTGGCTAAGTGACAGACGACAGCGGGTGGTAGTGAATGGACAGGCCTCAGAATGGGTGCCCGTTATTAGCGGTGTTCCCTAAGGTTCCGTTCTGGGACCACTACTGTTTATCATTTATGTTAATGATATGGATGGTGACATGGTTGCCAAGATTTCCAAATTCGCTGATGATACTAAGCTTGGTATGAATGTCGCAAAAGAAGGAAATACTACCCGCTTACAAGAAGATCTTGGGAAGATCGGGGAGTGGTCTGACACGTGGCAAATGCCATTTAACATGAACAAATGCAAAGTTATGCATATAGGCCACAGAAACCCCCGAACAGAGTATACCCTTGAGGGCAATGCTCTCGTAAGCTCTGATACTGAGAAAGACTTGAGTGTAACTATCACCAGCGACATCAAGTTCTCAAATCAGTGTATTGAGGCGGAGAAGAAAGCCCAAAGGATGTTAGGGTATATAAAGTGACAGTTTGGATACCGGAACAAGGAGATAGTACTTTGTCTGTACAATTCTCTTGTCCGACCACACCTGGAGTATGCAGTCCAGTTTTGGAGTCCCTCTTACCGAGAGGATATTGCGATATATATATATATATATATATATATATATATTTTTTTTTTTTTTTTTTCAATTAAAATTTTGTAATGCTATTTTAATTTATGATGTGTAATATGTTTAGTATATTTCTAAAATTTATGTTACATATATATTTATTTGGTAAGTACTCACTTATCTTTATATGCATTTCTGGATGTGATTATGATGTTTAAAGTGTGGTATGATTAGAATTTATTGATTATTCCTTTATTTTTTATGTATGAGACAAACCTGAGCTTCCTCCTGTGTGCCTGAGTAGAGTTGGTTAAGCAGCTCCCTGACGTCTGGGGTGAAGCAGGCCGTGTAGTTGGTCCACCCAGTACCTTCATTCGTTCCTGTCTCGGTCCCTGTCACTGCTTCTGTGTCTGGCTCCTTCTCCCGCCACTGACCCTCTGCCGTGCATGTCCGGTACGCCATCTCTGCGAGGAAGAAAATTGGCAACTAAATTTCTTGTATACTCGATGATGCAAAAGTTTATTCACGTTTTATTTCCAAACTATTCTGTATTATATTTCCCCCCCCCAAGAATACGAGGAATAAGGCCTATTGTGATTTTGATGAGGTTGGACATTTTGAAGACTTACGAGAATAACAGTGTGTCTTTTGTTTTGGAATATTCTCACTACAGTAATAAATTGTAATGGCCATTGTCAACTACATTTTGCACAACCGTGTAATACATTATTGCTGTGAAGTTTATCTAGATTCATTCGAGATTACAAACTATGTTGACTACTTAAAAAATCATACTAGAGGTTCACGAGGCTTCAGTCAATATGCTTATTTACATGGTGTTCGTGATCTTCACAGCCAAACACTGAGAATGAGATGTTTCGGTAAATATAAACTAATATTAATCTCTACATGTATTTTTTAGAGTCTTTGACAGTGTCATGTAATAGTTTAATATTTCATCTGTGTCCACCGAGACCAGAAGTTAGTTTGAAATTTGTGCCGTATCCCTCTGATAGCGGAATGTTAAGGCCTCCATAGACTATCATTCATGCCTACACAAACTAGGTGACCCTGCAACAATCATTTAAAATTGCCACACACTAACAAGAATACTGAACAGTCACCACACATTACCATGCATCACTTTACGAATAGCTTGTTTGAAATTGTTCAGTCATTTGAGCAAACCATCAATCACACTCACACACGACTGTTATGCCTGCACAACCACCCAGTTTGTGCAGGCATGATTGATAGTCTATGCAGGACTTTACATTACAACTAACTGATCACCTCGTCGCACTCTCTTATCTTATTGCCAGGATTAATAATTCATCGAATGGAATAAATCCTTAGATTCCGGCACGTTTTAGCATGAAGTGGTCAAGTATGGAAATTATATAAATCGTGAAATTATAATTGCATGTACAGCTCCGGACGTTATTTCGTGTTACAGTCAGCACTGCCAACGCCAAAGTGTATGAGGTTCAGAGTTTCAATCTGTCGACTCACGTATCTAAAACTGTGTATGAGAGAGTGAATCATACGAGGTTTATTGGTACTCCCCCTTACCTCCTCTATACCCTACCCCACAAGGTGGAGACAGAGGTGTAGAAAAAGAAGAGAGTTGAACATGTAACGACGGAGATCGATTGATTGATGAGTTTATTTCATCATTTTCAGTACGATTTGTAAAAATTACAGTAATATAGATATAACCTAATGAGATGAAGAACATTGTTTCTACAATAATACAACAACCCCCACCCAGACGCTTGTGGTATCACTGACAAGGAGGCTGCAGAAAGTGATTGAGAAAGATTGGCTAGTGGGTGCACAGGTTATTAATAAAATTATGGTAATAATAAATATTTAAGCAATTTATTGTCCATCACCTTAACCAGTTACTTTTATGAATGTTATAATATAAAAGACAAGATAGGTATACAGTATTCAACTTTACTGTAAAAATATAAGAATAAATTAAGATAATAAATATAATGGGTTATATCAGATGTGTAGTGATAACAACGAGAAGATCTCTATACAACCCACCCCCTAACTGGAACCGAGGTGGGGGGGGCTTGTGTGTCTCTGAGAACTGGCGAGCTAGACTAGAGGGGGCTCCGGCCCCTGCTCTGCCTCGATATTTGAGAGAGGGCTTCCCATGCTAGGAAGGTCGCCTCTTATCACTAATACATGTATGGATCCCTAAATCTGTTGTGTGAAAAGATCAAATTTGCTTCAATATTCATAGAACGAATCACAAGAATAGTGAACATCCATGATATTGTCGAGAACTCATTGGAAGAAGCTTCAGTTTCCAGTCATAACTGAAGAGACGAGTTTTTCTTCACTTTGCTGGTGGGGCTAGCATATTCATTCTCGCCATCATAACGTAATGAACATAAAACCAGGTAGTTACTGTAGCTGCAATATACACAATGCTAATAGTGCGTTAATGAATAGTTGTCATTCACACATCCAACTTATCAGTGTTTACTCGTTTATTCAGTTCATGTTATCACTTTTTGAGAATAACTTATACAATAGGATGGTAAGAAATAGGTAGATAGATATAGATAGTTTCTTTTACCTTACAATAAGTAAAAATATATTAAATGTGGCATAGGTTTCTCATTTCTAACTCCAATACATTACTAACATAATCGTGTTTCTTCACTGTTCCTGTGTTTCTTATTACGAATATTGAAGCAAATGTGGTCACATCTGAGCTTGTATGTGCCAGGCTCACAACCCCCCTTTTCTCTGAGTCTGACCTCATATAAGGCGCTGCAGACAAGATGATGAGATACGAACGTCACGTCATCACAAATTGTGGCCAATTATTATGCATTTTATAAATAACTAATTTGTGTAGTACCTGGCGTTGACCGGGTAAAAAAATAAGATACCCAATATTTGGAGAACAAAAAGTATGTTGGATTAAGATTCATCATATGCATAAATTGCAAAAGCAATCACAAATTTCCTCCTGAAGGGGTGGTAAAAAAAAAAATCCTATTTTTTGTTTTCTGGTAAATCCCCACTCCTCACTGACAAGCTCGCCAGCAGCAATAAATAGCAAATACAAAAGTGTTTTATTTTTTTCTCCTAAAACCATCCCTAGGCCACCCTGATTAAGAAAATGTATATAGGTTCGTGGATCTTGCTCTGATGGTTAGGGCGTGATAAGGTAAGATAACATACTTCTCTCTTTTATATATAAAGGTGGCAGATATTAAACACTTATTGCATGGATCAGGTTAAACAAAGTTCAGCCTGTTATGATACTTTGTGGTTCAAAACATTCAACAACAAAGTTCACTTCATGCGCCACTGCATGTATCGAGGTTATTTATTTCACACACGTGAATTGTTTCGAGGCAAAACATTACAGTGGTGATACTTCTCATAAAACGTGCGAGCCCATGTAACACGGGGTAGTGCTGGCGAGTGTACTGTCGGCGGCAAAAGTCCTGTCGCCTCACTTGCTTCATCAAGGCACGCGATGTTCATAGACGCGAGATTATTAGGTGTATGAAACGTGTGTATTTCTCGAGTACATGATCACTGCCTGTCTCAGGGTAAAGCAGTTGAGGCGACAAGACTTATGCCGCCGACTGTACATTCACTTAAGGTCTCTTGCCTCAAGACTCTTAATCTGTTGAGGGTCCTGGGCCATACGTCCTTCGGGGCTGATCGGGCCACCCTCCTCCACCTATACCATGTTCTTATGAGGGCAAAACTCAACTATGGGTGTGAGGTGTACTCCTCTGCCATGGATGCCTGTCTCAGAATTTTAGACCCTGTTCATCATGCTGGAGTACGTCTGGTGACCGTAGCCTTCAGGTCGTCCCCAATCCCGAGTCTCCTGGAAGATGCTGATGAGCCACCTCTTGATCTCCGTAGCCAGTCTTTGATGGTTCGTTATTGGCATCAATTACATCGACTTCCTGACTCCCTTTCCTACTTGGCAGTGTAATCTGATATCATGTCTCAGTACTACCTTTCACATTCTCGTACACCATGGCCCTTTGGCTTCAGGTCAGGAAGGCTATGGAGGAGATGGGCATTGATGGCTTCCCGATTTGTCCTGTGCGGGTCCCCAGGGTGGCTCCATGGCTTCTTCCAAAAGTTTTCTCCTGCACCTGCTTTGCAGACGAAAAGGAATCTCTTCTTCCTCCAGTGGCACGTTCTCTTTTTTTAGAACATGCCTTCACTCACAGGGAGTCCCTCCCTGTGTACACTGATGGGTCAAAGTCTGATGCTGGAGTTGTCCTTGGAGTTGTCTTTCCTGACTTTTGTCATGGCTGCAGGCTACCTTTGGTCATGTCCATTCTTACTGCCGAGCTCTCGGCCATTTTATATGCCCTCAAAGTGATTTTTACTCTCCCTCAACATTCTTTTACTATTGTTAGCGATTCCTGTAGTGCCCTGTAGGCCTTGTACAATTTTAACTCTTCCCATCCCCTGATGTTGGCCATGCTAGAGCGGCTTGTCCTCCTGGGTCGTCGTGGCTGCAGTGTTATATTTTGTTGGGTACTGGCTCATGTGGATGTTGATGCGACTGAGCGGGCCGACGCCCTGGCTAAAGCTGCGGTCTCCCATTCTTGGCCTCCTGCCAGGCGTCAGCCCATTTCTGCATTGAACCTTCGACCCTACATAGATGCTACCGCTCGTTCCTGCTGGCAGGACAGATGGTACGATGTCGGAGCTAACAAGCTCCGCAGCATCTGTCAGCTTCGGGGTTTGTAGAACTACAGCGGCCTGTCCCGCCGGTAGGAAGCGGCTCTTAGTTAGTCTCCGCATTGGCCACACGCTATTGACTCATCACTTTTTAAGCTCCCCTTCCATACTGTGGTGATTGTCTGAACCCTTTGACAGTGCGGCATCTTCTTGCCGAATGTCCTAGCTTTGGAGACCTTCGTCTTAGGTACCTCTCCTAGTACCGGGTGGGTGACGAGACTTACAGTCTCTCCTAGGTGCTTGGGGAGGATGCTTGTAGTGTGGGAGGGAACACGTTCTCCTATATATATAATACAAATTGTACATTTTATTATTCTTATGGCTGTTCTATTATTAGGAAAGAAAAGTTTAATGTTTCTTTCATTCATATTATATATTTGTTTATATATCTAATTTTATTATGTTATTTGAATAATATGAAATTTTTGGATGATAAGGCTTTTTATTATTTAATGTTTGTACATATTTTGTTAATGATGTAGATGACCATTTTATGTTGGGCGGTGTATGACCCTAGCTGTTGCGCAGCTAGAAGAATTTTAGGGCTTTATGCCTATCGACTCGTGTTGGTCATTAACCCCTAAAGAACGATTTCTTTTTTTTTCTTTTTCACCTCCAGCCGACTTCTGGGGGTCAATTTTCAACTTTTATGTACACAAATTTTGTTCTTACAGAAATATAGAGCTTGAATTTACACACCAGGAACTGAAAACGGAAGCCTCCTAGGTGAAAGCAATTGCGTATTACAAAGCGTCAAAATACGATAATAAATAAAATAATATCCCCTGAAACGCAGTGCGTATGCTCTAATTACGCTCTAAACATGTAAATGAACACCTAAACAATGCGTCTAAGTAGTTTTCAATGATAATAAACGTATTTCAGTGTAATTTTGTCTGTCTAGACTCTCCTAGAGTATCGTAGACAGCAGAGAGATACGAGAAACATAAGAAAACACCATGCAAATTACAATATATCAATTGAAGTAGGTGTGAAAAGCCAACAATACAACATACAACATACAACACACGCAACTACATGTGTGTTTAAATAGGCTAGAAATAGGCAGCCTGTTGCCCTGTATCAGGTGTGACACTGATAGGACACACAAGACAGAAAAACACTTCCCACTTGAGACAGTGTGCGTATATACACAGCACTACGGACTGTACACGGTGTTTACAAGGTTGTGTGTGTACGTATTTATATGTAATATACTGCATGTAAACGCCTAAAATATTCAATGTAACTCTAAAATACTGTAAAGTCAAAATAAACTACATCAACAAACATATTACCATGCATATAAGGGGATACATTTGCGTGTATATGCACGTGGCAACATATCATCCACAAACAGAAGTGTGTGGACAGAAGAGGAGGGAGGGAGAGAGGGTTTGTATGAGTAAGGGAGGGGTAGCAAGGGGAGGGAAGGGGACTAGTGGTGAGTGGGGTCCTTGTTGGTGGGGGTAGGTCTATGCTCCACCCACCAGCATACGCAGTTGCCAGACATTATTACCACAGTTTTTGATAGCTACGTCGACACGTCGGTAATTCGGAGAGAACCATTCATTTCTTTATCACTGACATGTTGGTTAATCGGTCCTTAGGGGTTAAGGCAGTCAGTCGTGTTACATCAACATATCTTCCCCCAGCCTACACGGTTGATATCCTTGTTTTTACAGTCAGGTACCTACTTACTGCTAGGTGAAGAGGGACATAGAGTCTTGGGAAAATTGTCCAACATTTCCACTGACTCGGGAATCGAACCCGGGATCTCTTGCGTGCTAGGCGAGTGTCTAACCATTACACCATCAGCACCCCTCCTATCTGTAAATCAATCAATCAATTTATATATGCACTGAGTGGGGAAATGAGCAATACCAGGCGATTCGAAGCTTTCTTCTCCTCACACTCTGGTCAGAAATTACATATCACGAGTGTACAGTCACGGGCCATAACAAGTATCCAATTGCTTTTGTTGAAAATTGAAATTAATCCTCATTATCAGTATAATACGACGGCGGTGGCTGAGTGGATAAAGTGGCGGACTGCGAATGGCAAGGGCTCTGGTTTGAGTCCACGAGAAAACGTCTGGGATTTTTTCGATGTGAACTGATGGATCCAGCTGTTCGTCAACTACTCTGGCTACGCCGACACGTCAAGAAAATACCCCCTGCATCGTCGTCAACTCACTTCATAGAATATGCCAGACCTTATACCAAGATGTTGTGAGTGACGACGTAGCTGCTCTTTCCTGATAGTGATGTGTATAAAAAAGGGTCGTCATCTATTGGGACAGAAGAGAAGTTACGGTACCAACATCATTACGAAGCTCCACTGTCTCATCTGGTGCGACACACAATAATCTGTATTTTTACAAATTATCATTGGGTTTGTTTCACCCGATTAGACGACTGAAAATCTGTGTAATTAACAGCTGCCATTGTTACCAGATACAACACCAGCCAGTTTGGTGGATGAGGTGGTGGCCTCGAGTCATCTGTGCTCAACTGTACATTACACCCCCATTGTAGTGACCTCAAAAAGCGAATCTCGACTCTATCCCACCTCGCATCCCAGAGGTCCCGGGTTCGACTCCCCGTGGATTCAGCTTCCGAGTTTTAAGAGAGCTCAATTTCTGAGTTCCTATACCATAAACCCAGTAAATGATAAGGGTTTATATGAAACGACCACACACAGGATCGAACCACAATCTTGCATATTGCTAGACCATGCCTTTGACCTCTAACACCACTAAAAGAGGAGTTGAAAGAACCTCGCTATCTACTGCTAGCATCGAGAGCCCTGGGGTTGTATGTATTGTCCACGGTAAGGGGTTAGAATTAAAATGTTGATCATTATTCCATTGTACTATGGGGTAGAAGAAAGATAAAAATCCTGTTGTGGTAGCAGTAGCAACCTCAGGGCTCCCGATGCTAGCAGTAGATAGCGAGGTTCTTTCAACTCCTCTTTTAGTGGTGTTGGTGATCTAGTGGTCAAAGGCATGGTCTAGCAATATGCAAGACTGTGGTTCGATCCTGAGTGTGGTCGTTTCATAGAAATATTTATTTCCACACGTTATTGTGTGCTTCACTGTAAATATACTGTATGGTATACATAGAATAATACCTATCAACTCTTCCGAACTATATGGTCAATATATATCATGAAATTTGTAGTCCACATTTAAAAGAGATAGATTATGTTTCCTGGTTATGAAAATGGTTTATTTCATGTAATCAGTAGGGCTTCCCAGATTTATTATTCTGGATTAATTTGTCAGCACTCATACACGAACACACGCTCACACACAGAACATTATGCACGCCTGCGCACACACATGCAACCAATCAATGCACAGAATGTTTAAAATAAGCATTAAATATGATTATTTACTTTATCTATATAAGATATTAAATGTAGTTACTTATTAAGCTTATTTTTTAAATGCGGATATGTTATGTGGAGTAATAAGTGTTATTTCGTGGCATAGTGTGGAGGAGAGGGAAGCTTCCAATTCGCCAACAAACATTAAGATTAAACACATTCCCTCAACTGAATACAGAGAGAGAGAGAGAAATACACAACCAAACGAATAGTATTGTACAGTCGCGCACAATTAATAATGATAATCCACACAAGGGCGAATACACTAATGTAAATATTTGACAGCTTCCTATTAATAGGTTTAGAACCAACTCCTAATTAACTAATTGCAGCAATTGAGTCGGCACAATAATAATACATTACGAAACAGGAACTGTAGTACAAGCCTCAACACTCTGGGGAACGTTACCGCTAAAGCCATGAAGTTGTTTGATAGATGGTGGGGTATTAATATGAGTAAATATATGTAAGAAAAATAATTTCAGAAATATCATGAAAGAAAACAAACATAATATTGATAATGATATTTAGTAGCAATAATAAACATATTGTACAGTCGGCGGCAAAAGTCCTGTCACCTCACTTGCTTCACCGAGGCAAGCTATGTTCATAGACTCGAGATTATTAGGTGTAGAAAATATGCGTATTTCTCGAGTCCATGAACACTGTGCGTATCGGTGAAGCAGGTGAGGCGACAGGACTTTTGCCGCCGACCGTACACTCGCAATCTAAGGTTTGTATCAAGGTCTCGAAGTTTCGAATAATTTTACATACTAGTGAACCAATAACAACTCAAAAACCTGTTTTATATATGCTTGAGCTAGCTTAATCCTCTATCAGGCTATTCGAAGCAAGCCTGGATACATATTTTGGATTACGAGTGTACACAAGCCCCTGAACACCGTAGGTCGCATCAGGGCAGGCGAGGCGACATTACTCCCGCCGCCCATTGTACATAAACAGAGACACATATGCACACGTACAAACACACATACACATGCATATACGCACAAATACACACGTACAGACACACACATAGACATACATACAATTCAAAAACTGCAGTTATTGTAATACTGTTGCACAAAAAAGTTAAATAGTAAATACTATTGATTATGCACATTAGACGCAGTTTTATTTGAGTTATCCATGTGTGTATTGAAACTCTCCTTTTCCCGACCGTACCTCCAATCTCCGTTGAACACACTTACTCACTCTCTCTCTATCTTCTATATATACATAGAAGTGAAAGATAATGCTTACATGTGTATGAATTTAGCAACCAAACAAACAGGTTTTCTCGTCACTTTACTTACGTTTAAGGTCGACGCCTTGTACTGGTGGGCAAGGTAGTGTGATCATGGTGTCTGCAAGGGTAGGAGGCCAGCACATGATGTTGTCAAAAGTGGCGTTACAATATACACCTGTGAAAAAAAAAAGAGAAATAGAATGGAGAGAGTGATCGCTAGATATATATACAGGTAAATATATTAATGAAATGGATTACTAGATAGAAAGTTGATATATACAGTAGATAGCGTCTCCAGCGGTTGTCAAAGGTGGCGTTACAATAAACACCTGTGGAAACTAAAATACAAAGGAAATCAAACAGCAGATGTCCAAATGGTCCTTATGAGGCTGTTTGAGTCTAGGCTACTATACTTACTAGTAGGGAGAAAGGATACAATAGTAAAATACTTATCTTAACTCACCAATTAAACTTTTGGAAGGGAGACAGACCAAGCAATATGGAGAAACTGTTGTGCAATTTAGGAAAGGACAAATTAGGGGAAATTATTCTACCGCATTCTACAGATGATCTAACACTACATACTAAAATGGAAAGGATGTTTAAATGAGATTATATCAATTATTTTGTAACAATTAATGTAAATTGGGGTTGCTTTTCTTTCGAAACATTTGTCTGGATGTTTCGTAATAAATTTAGTTGTGCTACGGTTTAATACGTTTGCAGACAAGCCATTTTTAATTTTTGCTACTTGATCAAAGAAGAAGAGTTTAGCTTGTTTGTACGGAAACGTACCCAATATAATAATATTCATAGTTTTTTTATCTTGATTAATCAATTATGATATTGTCCTGTATATAAAGATTACAAAAGCATTTAAAATTTTGAAGACTCGTAATCTCTGTTTTGTTAAACTGAACACAATATTCTAGATGGGGGTATTCTAGTAAGTTGTATAATATAAGAATATTTCCTATTTAAATATTCAAATTCGAAGGCTTTCGTTATATATCCGACTAATTTGTATACTGTTTTCACTATTTCGTAAAATGGAGACTTGGTTATAATGATATAGCTTGTCATAATAATTCAAAGTTTTTTTTCCTTTTCTACAATTGACAATTGAAGTTGAACTCCATTCATCTGGTAACTCATTTTAGGATTGATGTTTCCTACGTGTTATTACTTACATTTATTTGAATTGACCTTCCTCTACCACACTTCGGCTCGGCTATTTAAGGTATTGAGATAAGCTAACAAATCTTACCACACTTGCATTAAGGTAATTTTCTTAATTAAGTTTGTATAGTTAGGGAGAGATAGAGTTCGGATGTGATAAATAAATTGACATGTGCTGTGGTACAGTAAGTTATTTTATTTACAGACACACAAGTTTTTCAAATGGAATTAATTCCGACGAATTTTCAGGCCAAGGTTTCAACAACTGATCATTAAAAAATCAAGCTAATTTATATTTAATCAAGCCGTGTAGCAGGGTGGCTGCATCCTACATTCAATATCAGTATGACACTTTCATGCATTGTAATAACTGGTCCAGAATCAGTTCAGATTCGTTTGTCATGGTTCATGCGAACATTGTTTGGTTTAAATACTAATATACCAAACAACATGGAAAGAAACACACCCACAACCTACAAGGAAATCGGGATGTGCAGCATTATGACACGAGTCTGAGAAACCGTTTAAATCTCTCCTCCAAAGTACGACAGAAAAGAAAACCACTAGCTCAACAAAAATACTGGTGCCATGTTGCAGGAATAATTTGCTTCAGACTTGCCAACACTGTATGACACCCCTTAAATTAACCCCCACTTTCAGGTCTGTGTCCCGTGTCGAATCAAAACAAGTATCCAGGTGTTGCTGTTGTTGTTGTTGAAGTTTGGAATCATCTAACATATACCAGTGATTCAATTATAACCAGGCATATCCTGTTTTTTACATACTTGTAAGAGCTCATTGAATATTCAGTCAATTTATTCCAAGCGAACTTGGATATTTATCATTATGGCTCATTCCGACATAGTGTAAACGAGAATACTGTGCACGAAAATATTCACATATAAGCCCATCAAACCTAGTGTACACGAAAATGTTTACATACGAAGCGATGAAACTTACTGTGTAGAAAAATGCTTATATATGATTCCATCAATCTTGTAAGATTAATGTTTATTTGATAATTGCAACTATTGCTCTTTGACACTTACACATTGCTGTTAGAAAATAAAATACGATATGATATAAAATACGAAAATAAAATACAATTATATTGTGTGGCAATGAGATAGGAACAAGTATTGAACAATATAATTAATTAATTAAGAGAAAAAACTCGAGGAAGGTTTTTGATTCCTCCAAACAGTGCCAAAAACAAACAGACAGATCCCAGAGACTCGTATACTGAAGTAGAGTCGGCGGCAATATTCCTGTAGTCTCACTTGCTACACCGAGGCAAGCGATGTTGATAAACTCGAGATTATTTAGTGTAGAAAACGTGCGTATTTCTCGAGTTCATGAATACTGTGTGTCGGTGAAGAAGGTGAGGCGACAGGATTTTTGCCGCCGACTGTACGGTGGCGGACAAGTATAATAATCCACGTTGGGGCCACTCATATGAACGTTTGACAGTTCCCTTCTGCTTGTATGCTGAAAAACTTTCTAATAAATTAGGTTATACAACATCCTCTAATTTACTACAACAATGATAATGTGGTCACTGCTTCCTAAATTGTCGAAGAAACAGAAACAAAAAAGAAGTAATTAAAGTTCACTCTAAGGATAAAATTTTGTTGGTAATCGTTTATTCATTCATTCATGGCACCAAATATAACCCTGCACTGCATAGAAATGTGTGTGTGTGTGTGTGTGTGTGTGTCGCGGCCCATATTTATCAAAGTAAAGTTTTCTCTTAGATAAAAAGTTTATTGGTAAGCGTTCATTCATTCATAGACTATAGGACTGTAAAACCGGACACCACTGAAACAATGATATGCTTCGAAATAGTCTTGACACTCTTTAGTGGTGTGGTCAGTAATGCAAAATACGAGTAACTTGAGCAAATACAATGGGGAATTTCTGGAACTAATCCGCTAGATGTCACTGCTGTGCAGTCAGTTCATGCGACATGAGCTAAAATATTGTTTTTTAAAATCCCATCAGCATACAAATGCATAGAACCTTGATCACTATGATACTTTCGAAATCCTGCATCGACTTTTTAATACCCTGTATGGATAATTTTGAGATAAGTTGGATAAATTAGATAATTTTGTTTCGTGATTATCGACCTTCTACTGTCGATATTTAAAGTAAGGCATATGCGAAGGCTAAAATCTATTTATTTGGACAATACAAATAAATATGATTAAGACTGTACTACATATTATGACGTAACATACCCAGTAACATCGTAATATATAGATATAGTTATTTTTGTGGAGATATTAGCATCTCCTTCACCAAGTGAGCGACAAGGCAAAAGTAGCCGAGCGAGACTCAGCGAGTTGGAACCAAAACAATTATGGAAGAGCCTGTCGGGCGTCTGCCTGAGACTGAGAGTCCTAACTCCTCAAGACCTCAACAATCAACTTTATCAACCATGCCACCATCGTGTTGTGTCCCTCAATGTGTTAATAGACATGGGGGCCACAAATTTCCCAAAGAAGCTGGACAAAGGAAACGGTGGATAGTTGCTATACGTAGGGACAAATGGAGCCCAACAGAAGGTAGCGAGGTGTGTCACAAGCACTTCACCGAGGAGGATTATGTTACTACCAGAGCTATTGGTAAGTGATACTACCAACCACGTAACAATAACCAAAGCGTGCGCCAGTCGGACAAACACGTTTGTTTTGTTTTGATTCCCTCCACGATTCGACTACTTCGCCAGCACATTCGAGTTGCCTATTCTCAATTGAAATATGTATTTCAATAAACCAGGAAGTTGATCTATGTAATTCGGAGTTTTAACTATCACCTGCATGTTCATTTTATGTTTATTGTATTTTCATTTACTTTGTTTCCAATCAATGGTGTACCTGTTTGGTAATCCCGAGATGGACAAATAATCTGAATGCCAATTTCACCAGAAAATCAACTTAACTCCTTTTGATCACGAATAGTACTATTTTAACTGTGTTTTACTACTTAGAAAGAATTGTGTAGAAATATGTATAATTTAAGCTCGATGCATTTTTTTGGTGTAAGAATGACTCTGAAGGAATATTTTATTTTGCTTGTGTGCGCGATGAACCGTCAATTGTGATGCCACCTGGTGGCAACCACGAGTTTAGAAAATTCCCCATTTCGAAAAGGTTTTTTGAATACCGAAAAATTGATGAGTAATAAATGAAATATGTAATCTACAGTATTTCAAGCCTTAATGTGTTCATAGTAGTGTATATTAAATAGTGTATGCACTATCTCATCGTGGTTAAGGGTCTAAAGCAATGCATAATTATCTAGGTGATTATAATAATAATAAAAAAACAAAAAAAAACATTACACATGCTTAATGCAAACATGAGGTCGAAGTAAAAACTTCAGGTTATATCAAGTTAACAGTTATTATAATTGTATGACACCAACGTGTTCATCATTTACAGCGTGGTGCCTACAGTCCCAGTTGGATTATGGATTTGAATGCTTCGTGACGAGGACTTGTGGAACTTTCACCTAAACTGACAAAGTCATGTAAACAATAACCAATATATGTCTGATTTCAAGTTTCCCTCTTTTAATTAGCAATAACATTACAGCTGACACAATATCCTTTAAATCTTGTGATTGGTTCACTAACACTGGCGTCTGAATGGCTGGCCTAGATGTTGACCTCAGATAAATAAATAAGGTTAATAAAATTAAATATATTCGTCATATATAACGGACTGCATTAGCATACCAAATATCACTATTATTTCTATGCTGGTCATGTTTGCGCATTAACAGATTATGCAGCATCACACAGAATGATGGTGGTGGTGGTGGTAAGATGGAGATTAAAGGAATGCTGGCAAGGAGGAAGAGGAAACAACGAATTGAATAAGAGAGGACGGGGTGGGGGAGAACAGATGGAGTAGTTATTGAGTAATTAAGTTATTACACTATATAACTATTATCCTTTGGTAACTAGTTACACAATAAAAGTTTCTTAGAAAATGTCGTGAATGATACGGGGTAACGATAAAGGATTTACTTGAAATTTATTTCAACACTGAGTATGTGGTGCATGGCTTGATATATTAGTCATCAAAAACTGGTGTCGTATTAATTGTATTACATAAAATCGGGATTCATTTCAAATAATTAAGAATATCCCATGGAATGTAACATCAGAGTTGGATTTAGATTACTGAAGAAAACATAATAAAGGCGACAGTCGGCTTTGTTCGTTTATAATATTTAGCTGCTTGATTCAATAATTCTATTCATCTATAATACTACCCCCTAACGGGAATCGCCTTGACGTGGTGGGGGTCTTGTGTGTCTCTGAGACCTGGCGAGCTAGACTAGAGGGGGCTCCGGCCCCTGCTCTGCCCCGATTTCCGGGAGAGAGGGCTTCCCATGCTAGGAAGGTTGCCAGTGAGAGACCAGACTAAATTATTCCCATCTTTCAGTTTTTCAACTGTCTCTTTTCTTTTTATTTACTTCCTGCTTGCTGTCAAACTTCTCTATCACTTTTTTCTGGCGCTATAGGACCTCGATGTTGCGGCGCCTAATATCCATCAATCAATCAAATCTATAATACTACTACTCGATCACTGGTGAGGCTTTACCCTCTCTCCCCAACCCAACCCCTCCTACAGCCTTCAAGTGAGTGATTCACATTCATGATCACAAGTGGTTCGGGATTCAAATTTCTGGATGGCTCAACATTGGCAACGATTCGTGGTAAATGCTTCCACATTACCCCCTACATAAGCTCACACACATTTCTTCCTTCCCCCCTCCACCTGCCAGTGATGCCATATCTGCTGAGGCCCACACCAAGTCGCTGGTGGAAAAAGTGTGGACCATTGATCTGTTCGGAGCTGTACACTCGTGATACGTAATTTCTGACTAGAGACGAACGGCAGCCACCACACACACATACCCTGCATTCGAACTCGGCCTCTATAGGTGTACTGGGTGGGGAAATGAGCAATACCAGGCGATTCGAAGCTTTATGCTCCTCACACTCTGGTCAGAAATTATGTATCACGAGTGTACTAGAACGATAGCTCTGTTTTGTAGTGTGTCAATGGAGTCATCGCATCGGTTCCATTTAATCATCAACATCATGAATGTTTATGCATATATATTATTGGAAAAGTATTGTTAGCTTTCCCAAATTCAGGAAACTCATATTATTTTGTTGGTGTGTGTGTCCCATAACTCTCCCTTCCCCTTCTCTCATTACCCCGTGCTCTCTCTCTATCTCTCCCTCTCCGTTTCTACTTTTCATCATGCTCTCCCTACTATTTCCCTGTCTATTAATTACATATTTTTCTTTTCCTTACCATTCTCTCTCTCTCTCTCTCTCTCTCTCTCTCTCTCTCTCTCTCTCTCTCTCTCTCTCTCTCTCTCTCTCTCTCAGTATTGAGTTGAGGGGATGTGTTTATTCCTAAGGGAGTAGTACAATGTTGATAATTCTGGAGTAAATAATTCTTCCAAACTATTCCAGGCTACAGGATACCATTATTTTTCTTCATCTGGGTCTTCTTTTTTTAATTAATTGCGCCGTAGCGTCAATCAACAGGCATGCAACCATACACATACAGGTAGGAAGAACCCATGAGAATCAAATTACTGCAACCACACATACATACACACACATCATGAAAACATATCAGAATGAAGCACAAGCATAAAGACAAATATTTACATTATGACCTACTTAAATCAACCAAAACGAGGGTGGCGTACCAGAAGCTACTCTAAAACCTGATGGTTCAGCAGGTGTCGACAAATCACATCAAGTGGCAGGCCCAGGGGCAGCAAGTGTCGGGACAGTGGGGAAGCCCAGGCAGCGATTTTTTTTTTTTTTCCAAAGTGTTCGTCACATCTCGACGCGCGGCATAACTGTACTCTGTGATGAAAGGCAAGGTTTGGCAACGCAGCGGTCGCTATTTGTTGGTGTCGGGAGTCTTGCCTTTCCAACGGCACTCTCTTATGTATTTTTTCTTTGGTCTGGTCTGTTTTAGTTTATTTTCTACTTCATTTCTTTATTCAAATCTGTTCTTTTTTCTGTATATATCAACAATTCAAAAATTGTGCCTTTTGTTTCTCCTATTTCTTGATTGTCGAAAAAAAAAATTGCCTTTGGCAACTCTGCCGCTGTGTTTGTGTTATGGTGCTAACCAAGAAGGCAGTAACGTAGGTAATTAGAGGCTATGTATTATTTACCTTGCATATGTTAGACTACGTAATTAATGTAGAGGAGAACTACAAATCCCTGTTAGAGACTATGTATTAACGTTACCAAAGTAACTTAACATGTTAGGTTAGGTTGTTTATGTCGAAAAGAAATTACTACACAGAAATTTATACACATCACTGGTAACTTAGAGACAATGTGTAACTTAGGGGGTTAATGTAGAGGAGAAATACACATCTATGCTTATGACAAGACATTACCTAAGTTAACAGTTAGCCTTTAAGGTTAGACCCCATACCATATCAGAACCCAAAAGCACCTCAGTGGAGATAGTCTTACCATACCGTACCAGTATACAGTATATTTTAGAGGGGCGCTGATCTAAAGGCAAAGCCCTATACTCCTATTACTATTTCTACTAGTGCTAGTACTACTACTCACAAATTCATGTTAGCAGAATACACTTTAAGATTCATATAGTTTATTAAAATAATTGACGTTATTATACAAGTGGACCGTTCTGTATTTGGGCTTTTATACATACATTACTGACATTTATGGTGGATTCTAATACACTTTTCATCTATGGCTTTTTCGCCGCCAAACCTCCGTTTCCGAGATATCATGGAGGTATAATCTAAGAGGAGGCGGCATGAGCCGCTCGTCCTGTACAACCAAAGTGAAGCAAGGGGCGGAGCCTATTACCCTACCCCCCCCATTGACTCAAAACATTGCCTCGCCCGCTTCACTCTCATTATAATTATGGTCTTATTTTCTCATATATCCTATAATCATAGCCAGAAAGAGACTTGAATTTGTTCCATATATGATAACTACATAAAATTATCCAATTCTGTATATTATCAAAAGTACTTAAACCCATTAAATATCGCTGTTTCCAGCTAGAGCATTACCTCTTCTCGCAAACTTTTCCTAGGAGTATGAATGAAAGAATGAATTGATTAATGAATGAATAGTTTATTTTATGCAAAAAGTATAGTAAAAAAGATGGTGATAGGTTACACACCAACCCACAGACCGTATTATAACGTTACACAGAAATAATAATAAGTACAGTTGACCACACGTGAATCTGGTATGCCTCGCTACTTGCGAGATACCTACAACAGGAAGGAAAGTGAGCCAAAGTTATAGTTTGTTGACAAGCAGGTAGTAATAATATTTTACTGTCTGCCTGTCAACAAACTACATCGTTTTTCACTTAAATTTCCTTTCGTTGTAGACACCTCACAAGTAACGAACCATAGGCCTACCAGCTTCATGTGTGGGTATTAATTATATAAAGATTTCTAGTATGAGACTGTGGAAGGCCTTGTGTCACTCTTTATGTATAGTATATAAATAAGATTATAATTATACAGTAAAATGTGTATAGTGAAGTGAAGATGTGTGTGTGTGCTGTGAAGATGTGTGATCTGCAGTGAAAATGTAGCCTACATAGTGTAGTGAAGATGTGTATAATGTAGTGAAGATATGTATAGGGTAGTGAAGATGTGGTGTGTTGTGATGATGTGTATAATTAAGGTAATGGAGATGTGTGTATAGTGTACTGAACATGTAAATAGGGTAGTGAAGATGTGTATATGGTAGGCCTACTGGAGATATGTGATGTGTAGTGAAGAGATGTGTAGTGTAACACCCAGAACTGTCATGTAATTGAGTTGACACTCAGGTGTGTTGTCTTGTATCAAACACATTTTACCATTATAAGCCACATGGAATCTTACCATGATGGCTGTATGTTACTGCTTAAAGTTTGTCATCACTTCCTCAGTTTTAGTTCACTCTGATTTACACAGAAATATTAATTTTACTCATCAGTCCCAGGCCATAATTTCACAATTATAAAAACTCTTTCCGCACATTGGCTTAACTTAGACTACGGTTTTTCAACTTACACCTAAATTCTCAACAACCAAATAGTCTACATAGTAAACACAATTATAAATTAAATATTTTTAAAACATTATGAAATATGCTAAAACATTCATAATACAATCTCTCAACACTCGAGTTATCCTTCAGGCCAACCCTAACTTAGGCACAAATAGGTCCCCCCATGGAGCCAGTTTATCTTTTATAACCCTGTCAATGCTATATATACGTCAGGTTATACATTAGTAGTTAATATCACAACACTATAATAGCCTTGGCTTTATAGTTTTTGTGTGTACAGTATTAATATTCTACAGGACATGGGTACGTGTCGCGGTGTGCGAGGCAGGTGATGAAATTCACTTCGTTGATATGTCAATTTCTGTCGTATATTTTTCTATGTGACTTTTTTAACATATATATGAAATGTAGTAGAAAGACTCCTGTCTCTCTGGGTACAACCATATGCTGAACACGCCAGCATTATCATAAAAAATGGCAAAGAATGTTGGTGAAATTGATGGTCCGACGTGATCAGCTGTCCAATGTTTTGAGTCAATGGGGGGTAGGGAGGACAGCCGACCAATAGAAAATTGGCTTCACCTCTGAGACGTCATGCCGCCTCCTCTTAAATTATACCTTCATGCGAAATATGCCCCCTTCTGCCCCAAAGACTCTATAATAGGTTATGTCCTGAAGGACACTAAGTTAGGTCATGAAGGACACTACGTTAGGTACTAAAAGGACACTAGGTTAGGTCTTGAAGGTAGCCACAGTCGAGGTTAGGTTAGGTCAAGTCAAATTGGTTCTTCTGGCCATCAATTTCAATAGTCCCTCTATATCAGTGTTACCAACTCACCAAAAAACGGTCCACTTGTATAAATTTACCAAATAATTGTTTGGTTTAGGATGGTATCCTTTTAACAATATCCAAAAGAAATTTATACTGCATCGTATTTTGTTTTCTTTTTCAGTGGATATGGTTATACAGTACAACCCGTAATGGATTTTGACAAGCTACAAGTTTGCTCAGTACACTGCAGCCTTGCACTTCATGATATAAAGCAACTTAGTGTAAGTAGAAGAACAGCTAGGGTCATATACCGCCCAACACAAAATTATTATCCTCAACTAACAAAATCACAAACTCCCGAAAAGGACACGCATAATAACTAAATTACACACAAATTATAAACACACACCATTACTAAAAGAACGCGTCAACTTAACTAATATATAAAAAAAGAATCAAGACTAAATAATATCAAACTATCTAAAAACCATAAGTATAATAAAATCACAATTTATGGAGGAGGCCAGCCTCCTCCACATAGGAGAGGGTGTTCCCTCCCACACTACAAGCCTCCTCCCCGAGCACCAGGGAGAGACTGTAAGAACCGTCACCCACACGGTACTCGGAGAGGTGCCTACGACGCAGGTCCCCAAAACTGGGACACTCAACAATAATATGCCTCACTGTCAAAGGGACCAGACAATCATCACAGTAGGGAGGGTTAATCCTGTCCATTAAAAAGCCATGAGTCAATAATGTGTGGCCAATGCGGAGACGGACAAGAGCCGTCTCCCACCGGCGGAACAGGCCGCTGTAGCTCCACAAACCAAGGCGTTGGAGGATGTCGTGGAGCTTGTTAGCCCCGACTGCGTCCCATCTGTCCTGCCAGCAGGAACGAACGGCAGCATCTATATAGGGTCGAAGGTCCACTGCAGTGACAGGATGATGCCCGGCAGGAGGCCGAGAATTGGAGACCACAGCCTTAGTCAGGGCATCAGCTCGCTCATTACCATTGACACCCACATGGGCCGGGACCCAACAGAAAGTGACTTTGCGGCCACGACGACCCAGGAGGACAAGCCACTCAAGGATGGCCAACACCAGGGGATGGGGAGAGTTAAAATTGCACAAGGCCTGCAAGGCACTACAAGAATCACTATAAATAGTAAAAGAAGGCTGAGGGAGAGTAAAAATCACTTGGATGGCATATAAAATGGCCGAGAGCTCAGCAGTGAAAATCGACATGACAGAAGGAAGTCTACCACCACGGCAAAAGTCAGGAAAGACAACTCCAAAACCAACTCCAGCATCAGATTTTGACCCATCTGTGTACACAGGGAGGGACTCCCTGTGAGTGAAGGCATGTTCTAAAAACAGGGATCGAGCCACTGGAGGAGGAAGAGATTCTTTTTTGTCTGTAAAACAGGTGCAGGGAAAAACTTGTGGAAGAAGCCATGGAGCCACCCTGGGGACCCTCACAGGACGAATCTGGAAATCTTCAATTCCCATCTCCTCCATAGCCTTCCTGACCCGGAAGCCAAAGGGCCAAGGTGTACGAGAATGTGAAAGGTAATAATTAGACATGATATCAGATGACACCGCCAAGCAAGGAAGGGAGTCGGGAAGTCGAACCATTGAGGACTGGCGACGGAGATCTAGAGGTGGTTCGTTAGCGTCCACCCGGATACTGGGGATTGGTGATGGATGACCTGAACGCTCCAGTTGCCAGACGTATCCCAGCATTATGAACAGGGTCTAAAACTCTGAGACGGACATCTGTGGCAGAGGAGTACACCTCACACCCATAATCAAGTTTTGACCTAATAAAAACACGGTATAGGCGAAGGAGGGTGGCCCGATCAGCCCCCCAGGTAGTATGGCTCAGAACCCTCAACAGATTAAGAGCCTTGAGGCAAGAGACCTTAAGTGTACGTAAGTGGGGAACCCAAGTCAAACGTTTGTCGAAAAGGAGACCCAAAAAGCGAGTCTCCTCGACACAGCGTATCCGATGACCATACATGAATAAGTCCGGATCAGGGTGGACACCTCGGAAGCGGCAGAAGTGCATAGCAACCGTCTTGGCAGGAGAAAATCGAAACCCATGAGAACCAGACCAACGTGACACTCTGTCAAGGGCAAGCTGCATGCGTCGCTCCGCCACTGACATACGGGAGGCAGCAAACCAGACTGCTAGGTCATCAACGTACATCGAGTTGGCTATACCGTCCGGAAGGGATGAGGCAATGGCATTAATTGCTACTGCAAACAATGTGACACTGAGGACACTTCCCTGAGGTACGCCCTCCTCCTGTGCAACAGATGCTGAGAGAGCTGTACCAACCCTTACAGAAAAACTGCGACCACTAAGAAACTCTTTAAGAAAGCGTGGAAGGCGACCTCGCAGGCCATATACATGGAGCTGCTGCAGGATGCCATATTGCCATGTAGTGTCATATGCTTTCTCTAAATCAAAGAATACACAGACAAGGTGTTGATGTCGTGCAAAGGCCTCACATGCAGCAGCTTCCAACCTGACCAGAGCATCTGTAGTGGAACGATGTTTACGAAAACCCGACTGGGACGGAGACAGAAAATCACCCCGTTCCAAGAAGTATACCAGTCTGACATTCACCATCTTCTCAAATAGTTTACATAAACACGAGGTCAAAGCAATTGGTCGGTAATTGAGGGCAACACTAGAGTCTTTGCCTGGCTTGGGGAAAGGAAGGATGGTAGCAACCCTCCACCCAGAAAGGAAGACACCCTCCACCCAGATTCTGTTATATAAAGCTAAGAGAAATGAGATTGCCTCCTCACCCAAGTGTCGCAACATTGCATATGGGATGTTGTCTGGCCCAGGAGAAGTGTCCCCACAGAGAGAGAGAGCAGAATGCAGGTCTCTCAGGGTGAATATATGGTTATAACTTTCATTCTCATTCCCTGAAAAATTCAGGGCTGTACGCTCCTTGGCTCTTAACTCATGTCTCACAGCCAGAGGTCGAGAGTCACGGCTGGAGACTCTAGCAAAAGCCTCCGCCATGGTATTGGCCACTGTCAAACTATCCATAATTTGAACTCCATTCACCTTAAGTACAGGTGGAGAACTAGGAGAAAACTTCCCCGCCATCTTACGGACTCTCTTGAACACTTGAGTGAGTGGAGTTTTACTATTAATTGAAGACACATAGGCCTTCCAAGATGCACGTCGTGCCTCTTTTAAAACTCGTCTAGCCCGGGCCCTTGCCCGTCGGAAGTCCTCTAAAAGAGTTGGGTCCCCACGATTGCGACGAAGGTGAGAGAAAGCAGCGCGCTTCTCCCGCACAGCAGTGGTGCAGACTGGTGACCACCAAGGGATAGGACGTTTGGGAAAGTAGCCAGAAGTTTTAGGGATAGAGTTGAGAGCGGCAGCGTGGAGTACATCAGTGAAATATGTTACAGCCTCATCAGAGCTACCAAAATCGGCTACTGAAGAGACCGAAGAAGTTAGCTCTCTAAAAAACTGCCAGTCAGCCTTCTCTAATTTCCACCTAGGAAGACGAGACTGAGGTTCATACTTGTTACCTTCTAAAAGTATAGGAAAATGGTCACTACCATATAAATCTGGCAACACTCTCCAAGTAAAATCTAACAGAACACTGGGTGAGCAAAGGGAAATGTCAATGGCGGTAAAAGTCCCAGTTGGGCTATTAAAATGTGTCACATCTCCCGTATTTAAAACCCCTAATCCCTCTTCCTCAATAAAAGAAGCATTAAAACACCCCTGGGGTTGATCGAACTATCACCCCACAGAGGATGACGCCCATTAAAATCACCCAATAAAATAAAGGGAGAGGGAAGGTCCCGTACAAGACGGGTGAGATCACCCCTCTCTACTGTAACACTGGGAGGAAGGTATAGACTGCACACAGTGTAGGGGCGGTCCATATACACCTCAACAGCAACAGCCTGGAGCGGTGTGTCAAGCTCCAGGCTCGTGCATGGAATATCTCGACGAACTAGGATGGCAGAGCCACCATGGTGACCCTGCCCTTCAAATGAATTTGAATAAAATGCAGAATATGCTGGAGGACTGGCAGGAATGTAGTCCCCAAGCATTGTCTCTTGAAGAGAAACACATGCAGGAGAGAAACTAGAGAGAAGAATGCGAAGTTCTTCCCAAGCAGCACGCAAGCCACGGCAATTCCACTGAAGGACCTTAAAAAGTGTTACTCTGGTCCTGGTTTATGGGAAGCCTCATCGAGGTACTTCCCACTACCACCTCGACCTGAGGGTCTACTCAAACGATACGTTTTGTCAAATCCTGGGCCACTAGAAGAGCGAACCCGAGGAATAGTACTTGGGGTAGTAATTGGGACCCGCTGACTAGTCCCTGAAGCATTTGATATGTTTGATAAAGATGAAGGTATATGAGCAGGGATATTCTTAGAAGCATTTACATTGGTATTGTCCTGTGCAGCAGTGGTATCACTGACACAGACAGACACATCAACATCCATAATACAGGTGGTAGAATCACTCTGCTGTTCTAGCGGAGAAGAAACTGAATCTTTTGAAGTCGCGACATCAGTTGCATCCACATTAACTTCACGCTCCTCTGATAGTCCTGAAGAAAACTTGCGAGGAGGAACTTCTGTTGAATCAAGAGATTCATCAGAGCCACGAGAACGCTTCTGGTGACATTGAGTGGAAACTATGGATGAGTCCTCAGAGATAGTTGCTTTATAAGGAGGAACATCTATTGAGTCAAGTGCCTCAGAGGAACCATGAAGACGTCTCTGTGACCGTTTAGGTGACTTAAGTTTCCTTTTTGGAGAGAGTGTGGCAGCGTGAACCTCTACCACATGGACACCTTTAGCTAAAGTTGCAGAATTGTCATCAGTTGAAGGGTCAGCAGAATGAGTGTCTGATAAGGTTAACAAAACAGAGAAGGTATTATGTAGTGTAACCTTAGAAACGCTCTCACTGGATCATAAAGCAGCTGCCTCTTGAGAGGGTTGAGAGGGTGTTACAACTGATTTGGGGCGAAGGGTGGAGGCGTATGTCTTAACACCACCATCCTTCTGTCGCCTGAAGTTGAGTTGCCGTCTGGCACTACCAATACTAATGAATTGGGTATTAGCCAAGTGGAGAATATCCTGCTCAAGGAGGTACATCTTACATTGGTGAGACCGCAAGGGGTGAGCATCTCTGCAGTAAAAGCAGTAACTCTCTGACCGACATTCAGAAATAAGATGTGCGTCAGAAGCAGAACAATTACCACACCGGGAACGGTTGTTGCAGTTCCTCCTCCCATGACCAAACTCATAACAACAGAAACACTGTAAGGGACGCTCAGCAAAAGGCTTCACCTCAAAAGAGGTGGGGTTAATGTTAATGCGATCTGGGATATGCGAACCATAAAAAGTGAGGATGATCATATTTTTACTACCTTTCATCTTTGTTACTCGTTGGACATTGTCTGGGCACATAGCAAGAATGTCCTCTTCTGAAAATTCATATAGGTCTTCGTTATATATACGCCCCTTGCTATAATTGAATGTTCGGTGTGGTTTGATAGATTCAAACATACTATCAGTAGGACAGGGGAGATTGAGGAGCATCATGGCCTGAGTAAGATCTTTGGCTCTGATTAAGACGCCCTTACCATATTTCTTTATGTGGCCCATTGGTAGTACTCCAACTTCCTTCTCCAAATAACAGGAAGCATGGATAAGGTTACCACGTCCTTCCCTGTAATACGCCACAAACCAAAAGGGTGTTGGAACCTGACGTTCCTTTGGGACATTCTCTTTAGAGTCATCAAAAACGTTAGGACAGTAGTCATTATCGCTATCTACTACATTGGCAGACCGCATTAACTGAACTTTACAGTGAGTATCCCCCACTGTCAGAGAATATTTTGCCTCAAATGCTGCTTTGGCAGCAGCATTTGTTTTGAATGTAATATAACACCGATTAGACCTACAATCACAGTCATAAGTGATTCGGATACGAAGGACTACTCCGAAACACTTAAAAATGGAGTGGATAGCGCCATACGAAAGTGATGCCTGTACATTAGTTATTATCAATGTGTCACAACCACTAACACGGTTATCTGACACTACACTCGACCTGCTGGGTCTACTCATATTTGGAGCTCTCTGCTCATCACCACGACCAGATTTAGGCGTCTCGAGAGCCTGGTCGACCACCGCTCGAGAGTGAGATTTGGGTTTTATTGTATCCATATATCATTGATTTATAATGTTTGGCCCCAGGAGCCAAGAGCAACTACCAACCGGGCAGATGAGGGGACCGAGCGCTGGTCGCCGCGGGCGGGGTACCTCTTCCCCCACGGGTCCACTCGTTTTAAAAGCACCCCAATGGCTCGAAAGTTTGCCCACGACGGTGCTGAGACCCCCTTCCCCAACATCTCCCGGCCCAGACACCCAACCATCCAACATAGGACTGCCCCTAGAAGGCAGTCCCTCTGGAGGGCAGCACTGTTGGCCCGTACTGGCAGCCTAATGCATTGAACCATTTAGTCTGGTCTCTCACTGGCGACCTTACTAGCATGGGAAACCCTCTCTCCCCAAAACTGGGGCAGAGCAGGGGCCAAAGCCCCCTCTAGCCTAGCTCGCCAGGTCATAGAGACACGCAAGCCCCCCCACCTCGTCAAGACGATTCCCGTTTGGGGGGGGCTACGAACCCAATGGAAGGATAAAGTGACTGGTCATAAAACCGTCTTCCAGGTGAATCTACGGTGTCACCACAATACTAAACCCAGGAGAAAAACAGCCAATTCAAGACGTGGATAAAAAAACACAGATTGTCCAGCCTCCATGAATGTGGTTGTGAAACGGACAGATACCAAGCAAAAGAACAGGTAAGTTAGTTATCAGCTGTTTAACTGGTCACTTTTAATTATGGATATTGTCTTTGTAGCTTGCAAAATAGGTGGAATACGTAGTCAGTCTCCAGTTTCCTACACTTTAGAATTTAGGGCATTTTCACATATTAGGGCAAATAAATATTTGTGATGTCACTATAGTTATTTACCTTTTTCATGGTTAAAGTAACAAGAAAAATTAAGATAATATATATACATGATGAGGGTGGGAAGGCATGAGGGGTATGCATGTGTTAACAAATCTTTTGGCCTTTACTTTGTACCTTTCCTAATATGTTTCATTAACTTCCCTCCCACCAGATCAACTGATACACATGCAACTACCTTCCCTATGAAGGTGATTTTGAACTTCACTCACAATCATCCAATCCATAGTGCCACTGCACTTAAACATCGAGATGTTAGTAACGAGGTGAAGGAGGTTTTCATTAACCTTTACAAGTCTCTGCATTCACCATCAACTGCACTTAATGCGTTCAAGTATGACCTACTTGAAGAATGTGGAGATGAATTTGCACACATCTCAGCAGACAGAGCTACATGTCCAGATTTACAGTGGTGCTACAGGTAAATTCACCTTTTAAAAATATTTTCCAGGGATATTCTTGTCTATACCTTTGTTTGGAAACATAAATCAGTCCAGTTTTATTACCGGTAATTATTTTTAATATTTTTAGACCTGTCGGCAATAATGTCTGTGTTACCCACCTCCAGTGAATGTTAAGGTCTAAATTCTAGTAAAGTAATTACAAATGCTATTTGTGTGTTTCAGATTATACTATGAGATTTTCAAGAAGAATTATGGAGAACCTGATGGAAAGATGATGATGGACCACCATCAAAAGATATTGGACTACTACAACACCACAGAAAATAAGACTGCCAAAATGTTACGTGTTCGTAACAATTTCTGCATTGCACTGTGCACTGCTCTAATGAAATGAGTACATTCATTTGTGAGACAAAGTGGTGAACTTGAGTTTGTAGATAGTTCGGGAGGAGTAGATCGCCATGGGTGCAGAGTTTTTCTAATGATGACACATAGTGCAGTAGCAGGGTTAATACTGGGAGTGCTGATAACTTTATCTGAATCAGAAAGTGTTTTGACACCATGATTCCAGCTACTTAAAGATCTTTTTCCACCTGAAGCATTCTTTTGCAGATATGAGAAGGGACCACAAGAAAACATGACAGACGATGCTGAGGCTGAGCGTAAAGCCTTGGGTAATGTGTATCAGGAATCAACACTGCTCCTCTGTTCATTCCACATTCTTCAGGCATTGTGGCGTTTAGTTTGGGATGCTAAGCACAAAGTTCAAAAAGAAGATAGACCTTATATTCTTAAGGCTGTGAAAGAAATGATGTAGGCCAAAACATAAGCAGACCTTGACAATTACTATAATGAGGTCGGTAGAAATGAAAAAAACACAGAAGTGTGACTGTCTTCTGAATTACTTGAGGCGTCTATACCAAAGACGAGCTGAATGGGGACACTGTTTCAGAGTAAACCTTCCTGTCAGAGGAAATAACACAAACAACTTTTGTGAAGCAGCAATCAGAGTGATGGAAGACAAACTTTTCTAAAGAACAAAAACATTCAATGTTGTGCAGCTTATTGACTTCTTTTAGTCGATTAGAAAAAGTCTACGAACAGAAACTCTTGGATGTGGCAAATAACAGGTGGAAGCACATGCAGACAGCTCGTTATGAATTAGTTACAAACTGGGATCTACCACAAAGCCAAATCACACAAGTCAGTTCTCATGCATATAAAGTGCCATCTCAAAGCAATCCTGACAAGACCTACTTTGTAGATATGGAGGCAGCTATGTGTTTATGTCCATTAGGGTATAATGGTGGCCCATGTAAGCACCAGCATATTGTAGCAAAGTACTTCTCAATCAGTAGTGTTAATACTGATCCTACAACTTCAAGCAGCCTTAGGAAGTTATTCTACAAAATTGCTGTAGGAGAAGATAAAGAAAACACGGGTTGGTTCCAGTCACTTCGCAACTCTGGTAATCTGTTAGAGCAGACCGAAAACCAAATATCAGCATGTAGACCTATGGACAGTCAAGCTTTACAAAATAATGCGTTGACATTATTGCAACCTGAGGACCAACCTCAGGTCAGTAATGAAAGAACAGAGGAGGAAACACTCTTTGAGATATCAACAATATAGATGAGATATCAACAATATAGATGAGATATCAACAATTCTCAAACAGAAAACAAATGCGAACCCAAACATGTTCCATGAATCATTGAAAAACTTTAGAGATAATCTAAAAAACTGCAAGACTGAAGCATCTCTGATTTCAGCACTGACAACATTTGGAAAATATTCTGGAGCAGCCATTAGTCTCACAAATCATAGTAGAAAAATCATTGGTGTTCAACCAACGGCAGTTGCCAGGCGAAAGACAGCATTTGGAGGTCGTAGAAGCCTTGGCAGTGGGAGACCTGTTAAGCGACCTCTAACTGACAAGGAGAATCAAGATTTTAAGTTGCAGCCTAGCCAAAAAAAAAAAAAAAAAAAAAAGGCACCTCATCAGCTGTCTGTGTGTGTGAATACAAATAGAGCTCTAGGAGAGACTCATTCATCTAAAAGTTAACGGAGAATTTTCTAAACTCGTGGTTGCCACCAGGTGGCATCACAATCGATGGTTCATAGTGCACACAAGCAAAATAAAATATTCCTTCAGTCATTCTATACACAAACAAAAATGCATCGAGCTTAAATGATACATATTTCTACACAATTCTTTCTAAGTAGTAAAACACAGGTAAAATAGTACTATTCGTGATCAAAGGAGTTAAGTTGATTTTCTGGTGAAATTGGCATTCAGTTTATTTGGCCATCTCGGGATTACCAAACAGGTACACCATTGATTGGAAACAAAGTAAATGAAAATACAATAAACATAAAAAGAACATGCAGGTGATAGTTAAAACTCCGAATTACATACATCAACTCTCTGGTTTATTGAAATGCATATTTCAATTGAGAATAGGCAACTCGAATGTGCTGGCGAAGTAGTCGAATCGTGGAGGGAATCAAAACAACACAAACGTGTTTATCCGACTGGAGCACGCTTTGGTTATTGTTACGTGGTTGGTTTGGTTCTTTTATAAGAACAATGGACTACGGTAGCTGGACGTTGCAACAGCTGAAGAAGGAGTGAGGACTCTCAGGCAGACGCCAGACAGGCTCTCAGCTGATGTTTGTTTTGGTTCGAGTCTCGCTCGGTTAATTTTTCCTTGTCGCTCACTGGGTGAAGGAGATACTAATATCTCCACAAAAATAACTCTATCTATATATTACCATGTTACTGGGTATGTTACGTCATAATATGTAGTACAGTCTTAATCATATTTATTTGTATTGTCCAAATAAATAGATTTTAGCCTTGGCATATGCCTTACTTTAAATATCGATAGCAGAAGGTCGACAATCACGAAACAAATATATCCAATTTAACCAACTTATCTAAAAATTATCCATACAGGTTATTAAAAAGTCGATGCAGGATTCCAAAAGTATCATAATGATCAAGGTTCTATGCATTTGTATGCTGATGGGATTTTAAAAACCAATATTTTAGCTCATGTCGCATGAATTAACTGCACAGCAGAGACATTTAGTGGATTAGTTCCAGAAATTCCCCATTGAAAGTTGATTATATTATATATATATATATATATATATATATATATATATATATATATATATATATATATATATATATATATATATATATATATATATATATATATATATATATATATATATATATATATATATATATATATATATATATATTTTTGCATCATGACCAATTTTCTCTGAATAGACGCTAGTCGTCCATACAATTCAGTACAGTATTAATTATTCATAGACTTACAGAATAGTACAGTATATTATTTTTGTGATACAGGATATTGTTGCTAGTGTAATTATCATAAGGGCTGTCTCTTTTTGCATCATGTGTCATCCACTAGGCCTGTCTTAAATTATCTGGGTAATAAACTGCAGGAGGTATTTTGTAGTGGTGGTTTACATAACAATTAATAATATCTATTGATGTATTTTTCCACTTTGGTTTGATTATCTTTTATAGTCTTGAGACTATAGTCTTTTTCTAATCGGAGAAAGATTATTTTTTTATATTTTTTTATATTCTATCTTGGCTCGTTAGAAGTATAGGACAGCTCACGACAAAGAAATAAAAATATAAAATAAAAACAAAAGTGAAATCAACTGCATATATGAGTAAACAAGCTCACATAGAATATAAATCAATGAAAAATTACAACATTTTCTAAGGATTTCATCTGAGACTGTACCCATTGTGACTATTGTAAAATAATACCATGGAATTAGAGTTGGAAAGTATTTAACTAAAATGAATTCCCAAACCCCTCTATTTGCTTTATATTCGCGTTGGTTTACTAATCATGTAGACTACCCATTAGTACTTATTGCAAGATAACATGGAATTAAAGGTGGAACCAGTTATTAGATTTAAATACAAAAGCTCACTTTCTGCATTTTGTAGTGTGGACGTGCAAAAAGACAGAAGATTTAAGGGGGAAAAATCAAGTGTGACATGTGCGGAGAAATAAGGAAAGCTTGAAACATTTTATCCTTTGGTGACCAGCATACAAAGAAGAAAGAAAGAACAATAGGAAGCTACTACAACCATACAACGAAGACCAAGAGAAATTAATAAGTACTTTTTGGAGCTTAGCATAGTCCGTACGGATCTCAGGTGTTTTGTTTCCCTCATTAAGTCTCGAATTCATCTCCTGTGGCAAAGGCAATGAACCGGACTAAACATCAGTAATAAATTTAAAACCATTATAGAACCCTGGGTTACGTCATCATGACGTAGCCGGAGGGACTAGGTGGTGTTGGCTCGTCTTCGGGTCAAAGCTACCAGAATTACCCACTTACAGTCATATATAAACAGAAATTTTCCCCCAAATTGCCCATTGTGCAATACTATAATGTTTATAAATCATTCACTAATTTTTTGTACATATTTTGAAAATAAAAAAAGAAAATTTAAAAAAAAAAATCAACTTACATAAATAGCTCTAACTATCGAAAATATTCTATCAGATGATAAGAATATTATAAACAAACTGATGAGTTTTCTGAGGGAGACAAAATGTTATGACCTTATATAGATTAATATAATATAACAAACCATTGGCTTAATGATCTTTGGTTATATGCCACTGATTGATAGCCAATAAAATTTAATGCAGCAAGTAGTAGTAGTAGTAGTAGTAATGGCCCGTATGTCAGATAAAGTGTCTCATATTTCTTATTTTGTTCCTGAGCATTACTGTGATCAGTAATTAGTGTGTGTAAACGTTGCTGGAGTTTGTTTGAAAACCACTTCCATAATATTACTTTGCTTTGTTGTTATATTTCGGATTGTGAATACTGTTCTAGAGATTGTGTTCTAGGTCCAGGTTTTGTATTTTAGGATTGTTTAATGTTATACCATAATGTTATACCATAACGTTTAATGTTATAACTTCTGATTATACAAAACCAGAGAACAGCGATATGCCACGAACATACTCCTGCATGTGTTTAGTTTTGCTGTGCAAACAAACATACATACATACATGTATTATTTTTTGCTGCACAGTAGAAGGCAAAAGTCCTGTCGCCATGTCTGCCAAGTCTTTAAGTACAGTATGGAAATATAAACTTCTCGGGGTCTTAAGCTGAAGAACCATAGAAGTTTATCAAATTTGGCCCCCTGAATAGTTTGATTGTGTATGGTTATGAAGCGGTGAGTGTAACGTGACGACTTTGCCGCTGACTTTACATAATTATATACTATACTTTATTATTATTATTATAATATATGTGTCCGAGACTGTACAGTATACAGAACTGTCCGTGTACAGTTCCTGCCCGACTTCGCACCCTACCCTAATTTATAAAAACAATATTGTAGTTTCATTCAACGTTGAGCCAGGTTAAGGTTTTGCCCAGACTTCTATTATAGGCGGTCAGCTAGTGGAACATAATTATTTTTAATACCTCTCTCTCTCTCTCTCTCTCTCTCTCTCTCTCTCTCTCTCTCTCTCTCTCTCTCTCTCTCTCTCTCTCTCTCTCTCTCTCTCTCTCTCTCTCTCTCTCTCATGTACGAAAAAAATAAATTGTCTCCTTAAAAGCCATACCTACACCAGGGGGTACACATGGAGAGTGGAATGAAGGAGAGATAGTGAGGTAGTAGAAAGGAAGGCGCTGATTGATTATGTGTGTGTGAATGAACGGAAGAGGAAATCGGTGGTAGATGTGCGAGTGTACAGAGGGATTGGGGGAGGGGTGTCGGACCAATATGTTGTGGTAGTAAGGTTGAAGGCACAAATTAAGTGGGTGAACAGAGCTAGAGGAAGACAAGAGGGAGGAGGAGTGAGGATGAGGGTGGAGAGGTTCCAGGAGGAGGAATACAGATAGGAGTTTAGGAGAGTAGTAGAGAGACGTTTAGGAAGGTTTGACCTGGAAGAGATGAAGGAAATGGATGAGGTGAGTAGAGTGTTTAATTAAAGAGGAAGTGTGTGGGGCGTGTGAGAAGGTGTGTGGGGTGAAGAAAGAGAGGGGAGACTCCGACTTCCCGGGAGAGGAGTGAAAGGAACAGCATGGTAGAATGAGGAGGTGAAAAGAGTAATTGAAGAGAAAAAGAAAACATACAGAGAGCGGCTGGGTAGCAGAGGAAATGGAGAGGTAGAGGGGCGGAAAATAGAGTTGTATATGGAGAAAAAGAGAGTGGTGAGTGAGAGTAAGAGAAGAGTAGATGAGGAATTTGGAAGGAATTTACATGAGAAGTGGAGAGAGTGCAAGAACATGTTCTGGAAGGAGGTTAAGAAAGCGAGGAAAGGGGATAAAGGAGGTAGTACGGTTGTGAAAGACAAGAATGGGCAGGTGATTGTAGAGAAGCGTGGTTGAGTTGATAGGTGGAGAGATCACTTTGATGAACTGCTAAATGAAGGAAGTGGAACACCGGCAAACATAGTTGGATAGGGTATGAGAGAGAGAGAAGAGAGGTAGTGAGGAGGAGGTGGATATGAGAAGGGCAGAAGTGAGTGAGCCCCTGAAGAGGGTAAAAATGGGTATAGCATCAGGAATAGATGGAGTGTGTGGTGAGATGATGAAGTTTGGTGGTGAGATAGTGGTTAAGTGGATGTGGTAAATGTGTGGACTAGCATGGGAAAAGGAAAGTGTGCCTGAAGATTGAAAATCAGGAATTATAGTACCTCTTTATAAGGGTAAAGGAGAGAGAGGAGTGTGCGGTAATCAGAGGGATATGACTCCTTAGTGTGGTAGGGAAGGTATTCTGTAGGATAGTGATCGCGAGAGTGATTTAAAAGTAATAACAACAAAATGTAATTACAATATATGTTACACTATAATTATCTTTTATGTAAAGGCACTGTCTTTTGTTCACCATCGTAGTGGGATAGAGTACTAATCACCTTTAGTTTTCTTACCCCCTGCCCCCTCACCCTCACCTCAAATCATCACATTTCTTCTCTCCTATATCTACCTACGTTAAGGCAGTATGCACATCTTTAAAGCCGGGTTCTTCAAAATACAGGTCCCAAATTCCTCCAAACTATGTCGCAGGATCACTAAAGTAAATACATGACTAAAATAGAATAATAATGTTCGTGACAATAAAATAAATATGAAGTTCATACATGAATCCACCTAGCATACCTTTATAATCTAATATATATATTTAATTATCAGTAAAACTAAATCATTGCACAAATATTAGTCTTCTTGAGAGAGAATGAGAGAGAGAGAGATGGAGGGGTAGGTGAGGCAGTATTTCTATTTCTGTTTATAATTCTGGTTATAATGTATTTTAATCATTATCATTGCGTTTCAGTTTCTGGTCTTGTATTTTCTTAGGTTGATAATTCGGGTCATTTGTAAAAGATCTTTCTGTATTGGTTGCGAGAATTATGTCATAGTAAAAACTGGGTCACGACTGAAAAAGTCTGAAGAACCCTGCTTTAAACTATTGGTGATTAGATACCATTCAGTGTATGCTTCATTCATTCCTCCTGACACACGTTTTCTATACCTGACCATTCGTTACTCTCCCATATTACCTCGAATTAGACTAGGCAGATTTTCTCAAAAGACGCTCATTTAACATGAATGAAGCATTTTGTGGTAATGGTCGGTAAATGGGTTTTTGTGAAGGATTTGGGTATGATGAACACGGCCCAGATGTTTATCCTGCCATCATCAGCCTAAGTGGGTCAATTAGCAGAGGTCAAAGGTAAATGAGTGCAAATCAGTAAAAAATCCCATATTTGTATTTTTTTCTTTCAGGCTATGCATATTTAAGCATCATTTTGGTTTTCAAGAAGTGTTTCTGTTGTTAGGTTAGTTATCCACCGCCTAATTGGGTCTAATTAGGTCAAAGGTCATTGAGTATATTTTTCCGAAAAAAATGAAATCATACACTATCTGCTGGCTTTGCATATAGCTGAAGGAAAAAGCCAGATCTGCTATAATAAGGAAGTATTGGTAATTTCAAAATATGAATTTAATGGAAAACCTGAAGAAAAATCGGAAGAAAACAGGCATTCTCTCAGTTATGGATGGAAAATGTAAACATATACCAGGAAAGACATTATTACGTATGATATACAAAGATTGACATTGAATGTACCAGGAATGTGGGACCACCAGGAATATGGGCCTTAATTATGGGGCTAATACACTTTTCCTACGAAAATTGAAGTGCCTTGATTCCTTCAAAGTATGCCAGGAAACAGATGCCCTCAATGGTACTAAAATTTGGGGATCTGTATCAAGACATCGTTTGTGTCGAGTGCCTCGTGCTAACACCATAGAGCACTATTGCCTGGCCTGCCCCACTGTCTGACACTTGCTGCCCCGGGGCCAGCCACTTGATGTGGTTTCTCGACACCTGCTGAACCATCAGGTTTTGGAGGAGCTTCTGGTACGCTACCCTCGTTTTGGTTGATTTAAGTAGGTTATAATGTAAATATTTGTTTCTATGCTTGTGCTTGATTCTGTTATGTTTTCGTGATGTGTATGTGTGGTCATAGGTTTCTCATGAGTCCCGCCTACCCTTGTGTATTGTTGACTGACGCTACGGCGTAATAAAAACAACAACAAAAAACTTCTAGGTTAGTTTTTATTCATAAGCGTTCATTCATGGCTGAGGCTAGGACCCGATTGGTCCTTGGATTGCTTGGAATTCGTAATAATTATAGACTCGTCCTTCAAGAGGAGTAAATTCGAGCACTGCCTCGTAATAAGCCTGAAACACCTTGGCGAGGTCAGTAATGCAAACATACCAACAAGTGCGAATCTTAAGAGAATTGATAAATACTGTATTGGCGCAGATTAAAAAAAATAATCAGTCGATCCAAATTTACCAACCAACAAAAAAATATGAAAATATATAATACTATGAATAACATACCATTATCAAAGGGAGGAAGAGCCGTGAGGTAGTAAGCGTGACAGTGTTGTTGTGAGGTAAACATCCAAGGGTGAAGTGGTTCCCAATGGTAGTCACCCCGTATAGACGACACGTTGGTCACACTCTCATCCATCATACCTCGAGCTGATTACTGTTGGGGGCACAAAAAGTTGTACAGTACATTAGGTTAATTAATTTTGGTTAGATTTGTTGACTAGGATTGATACGGTTAGCTTAGGATACATCTGGTTAAGTAGGGTTAGGTTTGGTTTGGTTCGGTTAGGAAAGGAATGGTTTGCAGAGGACATTTTATTTTATTTTTCCATTGCGCAATGGTGTCATAAGGGTAGAGAGAATCCTTGAAAATCTACTGACGGGCACACACTAACTCAAACACACATTCACAGAAATATAACTAAACGAAACCCGAGAATACAGACAACAAATTATCTTATAAACTCTGTAACCCTCTACGGACGGGCCATATGAAACGTGGCTGGAAGCAACACACTTTGACATGTAATAACCACTAACGCTACATGAATAATTTATACATGTTATTGAAGTACTAACCATTAGCTGTCTCCTGGTGTAATTGTGAAGACTAAATGTACAAACATCTAGTAAAGTTCAGAATAACACAACTCATAAAACGTGTCAGAATCACATATTGCAACACAACAATATGAAATATAACGTCACTGTTGATTTTGCGAACATATATGGTAATTAGCACAAATGCGGAGTGCTCGATATACATCCTCACCTCACACGCTCACTGCTCTTCCCACACTGACTACTAGAGACTGTTCAACTGTTGGTTGGCTTGACATGGGGATGGCCCTAGACACACACAACCTCTGGGTTGGCGCACCATAATCCCTACAAATCATGGTATTTCAGCAGATGTCGACAAACCAAATAAAGCGACATGCCCGGAGCCCCTGGGTAGCAAGTATCAGACAGTGGGTAAGGCCAGGCAATAGTGTTCTATAGTATCAGTTTGAGGTGCTCGACATGAGCGCACTTTGTGAAGGGAGTCTCGCCCTCCATTCCAGCTACCTGCCAAGATGGCTAGTGTCCCAACATCAAACGAGCAGACACTACATTGTGCCTCCAAACATTAAAATAAATGATCTCGACTGCTGTCGGAGGATAGTCTGGTAGGGATAACAGCAGAAATATTGACCGATACGCCTAGGTAGCAGTACTGGGAACACAGAGGAATGACAGTCCCTCCAATGGTGGAAACTGGCAGAACTTGATGAAGGCAGCAGGTAAATATTCGGCTCTTATCTGGGGAAAGAATTTTGCCACCATGGGAGGAAGCCACAGTGAATGAGTCAAGAAACTGTTAGAGGCCTCTTGGCGAGGTAGAATGAACACATATGTCATCAGCATAGCAAGTAATTGTATTTCTTTGAATATTTGGGAAAGAAAGTGATTTAAATGAGGAAATTTAAGATATGACGTAATTTAAATGAGGCAAGATAATTTGATGTGCTTTAACCCCTAAAGGACCGGGCCCGGCATATGACTTGCTGCTAAAATTTCACAAGGTTATGATGTTTTCCCCATTTATTTTTTCTCGAGACGTTGGCTACACTGGTTTATAGTAGGATGGGATGGTCAGACTGAGTACACACTGCTTTTTCTAGGGTAAAATTGAGGTATTATTGATCTTGTTATGTCCGAGTGTGCTAGTGAGTGGCTTAGCCGATGTGTGCTTATCCCCATTTTCTACTACCTTGCAACGGTCAGCGCAACCACCCAAACAATAGCGCTCAGCGTACGGCGACCGTACCTCATTCAACTTATCGTAATTCTGTAGCCATTAAACCTACAGACTTCCCATTGGTACCGATCGAAAGAGGAAGGGTTGCTCGTTCCAATGGTACTAAAATAATTCACTCGTTCATTGTAGGTTAAGAGTAATAAGCATGCGAAAACAAGCTATTTTGCGTGATTTTCACCAAACCCCTGGTCCTAGCGGTACACACTTTTATACTATCCCCGGTCCTTTAGGGGTTAAACAATTATGTGAAAATATGAAGTGATTTTATTGAAAGATGTAAAGTGATTAATCAAAATTATGTACAACTGTGATAAGAGTTAAAGCACAGAATCACCATTTTTTTTCAATGGGAAAAAGTATCACCGCCTTCCTCCCGAGTTCTGCTCAAACCAGAGACCAAAGTTGAATGCATGGTTTAATTAAGGCTGCCCGATATAAAGATACATTAAGAACATTAAAATAGTGATTTATAAATCCTTTGAGATTAATTAGAAATTCTTTAAGAATATTTAGAAGTAAATACAATTACACTATTTAAAAATACATTTAGACTATTTACATCTTTGACACGAGGCTGGAAGGGCAGAGTAGTTGCCACCACGGTCCAGGAAATACTCAATCAGCTTACACGCAGAGTAGCCTACCCCCACCCACCCCTACTCCAACCTCAACTTCACTCAACGTCATTGACGTGAGTGAATAAGAGAATGGGAGAAAAATGGGAAAACATACCGAGCATGGTGAACTAAAAAAAAAAAAAAAAGTATAAAATTCTAAGTTATAATATTAAATTAAATGTGTTTATTTGCAAGTAAGACATTGCAGTAACTAGTCGATTACAAAGAACATGTTTCATCCTTCTTTACGTCTGCTATTGTTTGTAACCACAATAGTAGTAATAGTAGTTTAACTTCGTACTTAATGGTGGGTCAGGTGAGGTCAGTGTAGAATATAAAGCCCCTTCGACACGAGAGGCAAAAACACGGCGGGCACAGGCAACTGAGTGGAATTATCTGGCATTTTACCAGTGATACCAGTACAAACAGTCCCCAGCAGCCATTGGCCACTTCCATTCCATTTGGTCACATTTCATCTCAGCTGACGGCTGTTCAACCAATCAGTGGCAGGATTGCTAATAAATACTTGTCTCCGAGCGTCAATCAATGGAACTCAAGCCCACTCTCTGCCACTTTGAAGTTAAAGAAAATGCAGTCGTCGAACAATTTTTACTAATGAAGAAAAGTTGGCAAAGCAAATCCCAGGTAGATGAGACCAATGCTTACTGGACCAGAGGGTCTTAGGGCCTCCGACCTCTAGGGAGATTGAGGGAGAGGTCTTTGATCCCACAGCCAGTGCTGTGGGCCCAGGTCCACGTTACTAAAAGAGCTACAAATGGGGCTTCACCTTCCGTGAGACCAGTCCTGTAGGGACTATAAAGGGGGAACGAATTTAGACTGCTCTATGCAGAAGGAAGAAAAAAAAACCTCCGATACATTTCACGCGAATTTTTAATACATATGGACAAATAATAGAGTTTGATAAGTATAACATACCATAATTATATCCAAATGGTCATATTATAATAGTTATCTGTCAATTCACTGCGTCACTATGATAAGATTATTGGATACACCTTTGTAAGTCAACATACAATAAATTATTCAGGAAGCTTCCCACGGCTCTTAAGTCTCAGTAAGTTGCGAGTAATTTTGCATCTATAAATATTATTATACACACGTAGCTTTTCTATATGTTTATTGGTTTACAAGCAATTATCATTCATGATTGCATCTAGCAGATTCCTTTTAAAACCATCAAAATTTATTTCAAGCAGCGATACCCGGCGTTGTCCGGGTGAAGATCCTACATGTGGTTTTGTCAATCAATTTCCTGTAATTATTGTTATGTGAACTTATTAGGAAGGTGGGAGGAGTCCATTATCCGGTGTGGTTGCTGGTCCCCCACAGAAACCATGCCAGCTTTACAACCACAAAAGTTATCCATGGCACAACTACCGGAGAAGGTGGCATTGTGACAGCCACGATTAAATAGCAAGGCCCGAGTGGCGAATTGGTAACAGCCTTCGGCTTGGGTTGCTGAGGTACTGGGATCTACCCCCCCCCCCCCCATTGGTCATTTTAAAGCTTCTTTTTTTTACCTGTCCTTAGATTTAGTATTAAACTAGACCATAAGCCCGTGCGTAATGAAATGTGTGTAATTAAGTAATTAGTGGGATTTTTTATAACGAAAATGTCCTCTGTCCCCCCTCGTGTACGTCCACTTTCCGTGTGTGAATTCCTGGCGCTGTAGGTGGTCACATGACAATCTGTGAAGCCCGGCAGACAAACAGAGTCTCTTCATTTAGATATATAGATTTAGGTGTTCAACATTTTGTGGTTTGAATTCATTCCTAAACTGGGCATGCAGGCCAGGCCTGCCTCCATCCTTGATGCTTGAGACTATAGAGTCTATGTTGAGACAGCCATAAATCTTTGGTTATTTTAAGATGATATTTCAAGAAACACATATCCACCAAAAATAAAATTAGACCGAGGACATTTCCAGGACTACACCGGTCAAAAAAAATAAAAAAAATTGTACCCCCACCTGAAATTTGAACCTGAGATCTTTCGGTTAAGGCCAAATAACAGCCTTCGGCTTGGGCTGCAGGGTTACTGGGATCGAACCCCCCCCCCCCCCCTTGGTCATTTTAAAACTTTTTTTTTCGTAAGCTGAAGACGCTTCCCAGGCTTCACCGATCAAAATGGCGTATTATTTTTTACTCTGGGTTAAGAGATGTGGCCGTGCATTGTGGCTAAACATACATACAGACAGACGGAGTGTTTTATATATATATAGATAAACGTTGTATTAACAAAAAAAAAAAGTAACTTATTTCTGTCTGAGTAATTTCTTACTTTCCTCAGTGCTCTACGTATTTCTTGGTCATGCTGCAGAAACCACTTCAAACACCATTGTATCAACACTTTTTCATTCTTTTCATCGTCTCTCACTCATTCACTCATGCAAATGTTGGTTAAATAGAAACAATCAGCGTGTATATAAATTCCTGTTGCCAATAGTTCTGACCGCCTGGATGACTAGTCGGCAGTGAGTAGGCTGGGCGACCATGTGATGATTTTATACCGTCCTTCAGGTTCTGTTAGGCCTAGGTCAGTCTTTTTTCTACCTCAATTAAATCTATGTTGGTCGTGGATCAGTATAGAGTTGCCTTTCATCGCTAATGGAGATAACTGTTTGAATGACCAAAGAAATTATATATTAATTAAAACTTTTTTTTTCATTGTTAGATAATTATCATTAATATTAATGGGAGAGCCTTTTATTTTGGTAAATTGGAGGATTACTGATTTCACCAAGTTTTCCCAGGAAACAAATCACCTTTTGTTTTGGTAAATTGGAGGGGTACTGACTCTTCCTAGTTATCTCGGGAAACAGATCACCTCAATAAGGGATCTGTGGTTTTGGGACATAATTTGGAGGATTTATTCAGTAGCCATGCAATTTATGAACAGGAGTTTCTCCACTGAACTGCTACTGCCTGAGTGGTGGCAATTATCACTTTCTCTCCTTTACCAATTTCGCGCCAATAGCATGGGTCAGTCAGTGCGTGTTTGACCATAATGATGCCTCAGTTTCAAATCAATTATTTCCGCCACCTCCGAATCTGTGAGCCCTACTTCGTCAGCCTTGACTTCCACTCCACGATCGCAACCTCAGCAAACACGAAGTACAGAGATAGTGTCACTATTAGAAAATAGATACACTCTAAAAAGTTCCACCTGAACCACCCCTTTACATGGCATGGCTAACTTGGCAACAGCGCTTTGTTTGTGTGAGTTCCTGTGCATAAAGATCGGCATATCTATGTACCGTATTTTGGTCAGAGAACGAGGCAGTGGGGGAGGAGCGATAGGCGGCTTGGTGGGTGGTAGGAGAGGTGGTGTTGCAGGGAAGGTCAGTCACATGTGCTAATCATGTAGCTTTGCAACAATATACCCAATATAATATATATATTATTGGTGTGTTATCCCCCCCCCCCAAGTAGTATAATATATATTTACAAATATTAATTTATATATACACCTGACTACACACTTGGACACCAAATAAATTATAGTTTATATTATCACTCACTACGGACAACAAACAACCTGCTCTAGTAACTCGTCTCTCTCTCTCTCTCTCTCTCTCTCTCTCTCTCTCTCTCTCTCTCTCTCTCTCTCTCTCTCAGTACAAACAGACATATTATCAGGTTTGGTATAGAGTCATGACGTTGTATATTATCTGTTGTTATATTTGCGATTATCTAACATTAAAAACCGTGTCAAAATAATTTAATTATCACCATCATTATTTCATTTTACTTCTGCCAGTTGCAGACCGTTCAGTGGCAGACCATATAATGCACGTTTATTATACACACACACATATGTACATTTATTACACACATAGACACACACATATTTACGTTTATTACACACACATATATGTAAGTTTATTACACACGCACACATATGTACGTTTACTATACATACACACATATGTACGTTTATCACACACGCCAACATATATACGTTTACTACACACGCACACATATGTATGTACGCTTATTACACACACACAATCACACACACACTAAAATGTGTGTACGCATATGTGTGTAAATGTTTGTCTGGAATAGTTCACACACACACACATATACACACACCAGCATGACACAGGTATCTCAAAGTGTATGTGTGTGTTCTTTCTATCTGTATGTGTGTGTGTGTGTATGTGTGTGTTCTCTCGTCCTCTGTGTAAGTGTGTGTTCTTTCTTTCTCTTTGCTCATGTGTGTGTGTACTTTGTGTGTTTGTGTACTTTCTGACTGTGTGTATCTGTGTATGCTTTCTGACTGTGTATGTGCGTGTGTCTGTGTGTGTGTGTGTAAAGACACATACATGTAGTAAGGCTTTAAAAACGGGTCGAGATTTTTCAAGTTTAAAACTTTTTTGCTTCAAAGCGTGTATGAAGATTTTTTTTTTTTAAATTGCACCAACTTTTTTAAATCATAATACAGATACGCCAATGATTGGGCCAGACCCATGACTGATGTCATGGTTGAATAGCCTGAACATGACACCCATATGCATAACACAATAAAACAAAATATATAAATATATAAATACAATATAATAAAATCAAACGTCTAACTGTTATAATAGTGCTGACTGTATATCAAGACAACACCTCACACTAAGATAATAAAGTAATAAGGTTGTTCTCTAACTTATAAAATGTCTCCTTAGTCCTTCTTCATAATTATAGGCCTCATTCCCAGGTTACGCAATGTATAAATATATATATTTACCTTATCATCTTTACACACACATGCCGAGGACAGTTATTTACGACTTAGTATCCTTATTTCCTGTACAGAATTATGTATATATATGATGAACATGAAATGAGGATACCAAGTCGTAAAAAAACTGTCCTCGGCATGTGTGTGTGTGTGTGTTAAGATGAAAAGGAAAAATGTGCAGAGAGAGAAAAACAAAACAAGGAAGAGGCAAGGGAGAGAGAACAAAAACAAATACAGCGGATGAGAAAGGTTGGCATGGAAACGAGAAGGTTTTTTGGAGAGAGAGAGAGAGAGAGAGAGAGAGAGAGAGAGAGAGAGAGAGAGAGAGAGAGGAGGGGAAGTGTGGCAAGGAATATTGAATGAAATGTTGTTAAAGAAATAGTTGAAGACGCGGAAGTGATCGAGTAAATGACCCTTCGCGACAGAGCAGGTTTAGGGAGGGAAATGGAGTGAGGGAGACAGAGAAAGAGGGAAAGGAGGAGGGAGGAGGCCGGAATAGGAATCAGATTCGCTGATATATATCCATGTATCTTAAAATCAATCGTTGAATTATCTAATATTTCCCCATATAACAGTGCAGTCTGCAATAATAATGATAATAATAATAATATGATTTATTTTATTCCTTCTGGCTAGTACAGTGGTACAGTCCACAGCTGCAGTTTCTGTGGTCCAGCGTTTGGTCCTTGCTCGGGGCACGGTAAAAATCTTGCACTGATGCCAGAGGTTACTACCCCTGTGAGCAGAGGGTGGGGGTTTTGAGTCTGCTGTCTGAGATCTTCCTGCTTACGTAGCCATAGCCGAAGCTGACTCGGGTCTCACGTGGGTGGAGAGGTCTCTGGGCCACTCATCATCCTTATGATGTGTGATATAGTTGTGTTTCGTGGGTGTGGTCACTTGTCATATGTGGTGACGATTTTTAAATGTTTCAATCATCTTAGTTTTTGTATATAAATTACCTTACTAAGTAGTGTATAATAAATAAGTATTTTTTCATTCTGATTTACATTCTCAGTGTAGTGAAGATAACTACTATACATAAGTGATACCAATTAATAATAAGGTTTTATTGAACCAGCTTTATAAATTTATTATTTCTTTGTTGCATATGCTAGATAGGATGACTGGTAACAACTTCATGAGCGCAATATTAATTTATCTAAGTTATCGTTTTTATATTTTGTTATGATTTTATTATGAAATGAAGTATAAAGTTGTGAATAATGTGAAGATTTAGAGTGATACAAAGTTATCCGATTCAATTTTCTTTTATTTGTTGTAATGAAAGTAAGGACAATCATTTTGGCTTTAAAACAAAGCAAACATAACTCAAATTGGTTGAAAACTAAATGAGTAATAAATTTTCAAAGTAATAAAATCTCTACTTTTCAGGAGAGCCATTTAAAAATTTCGTGAGTGGGCATTTAAGTAAAATGCCCTAGCTCCATACTCCTCCTCTACATTCCTATCTCTGGAATTTTCTCTTTATTCCTAGTGAATCTCACATTTTCTGTCATGGTCTTTTTTATATTTGTAAGGTGTGAATCAGCATATACCTAATATTGTCAATGAGGTCAGCCAATACTTCCTTCTTCCTTTCACGAGCCGTCTCTGCTCTATATTATGCTCTTTCCCTCCCCCCATAAACCCCATCACGGTACATACATGTATGAAAAAATGGTAAGGTTTGAAGTAACAACCTCTCCCCTTCAACTCCTGTGACGCTCTGGGCAGGCAAGTTATAAACCTTGTACAAAATGATGCCAGAAGCTTCCAGAAAAATCATTACTTGTCAAAATGTGGGTGTAGCTACATAAGGTGGTAAATAACTAACTTCATAATTTCGCTTAACCAAATGAATTCAGAGAACAACAACAACAAAAAATGCTAAAGTCACCAGTGTTCATTATATTCAATGTCGTGTAGCTAGTAGTCGTGATTATAGTGAGATACGAGACCATAAGCCCGTGCGTAGGTGAAGTATGCCCTTAAGGTAAAAGAATGGTACGATATTTTTTCCTTCCCAGCGGTGGCAGCGTAGAATGTAAACAAACCTAGTGGGTTACCAGGCGTACGATAATAAGTGAAGTATGTGTAATTAAGTAATTAGTTGGGTGTTTTTTGTGAAGAAAATGTCCTCTGTCCCCCCTCGTGTACGTCCACTTTCCGTGTGTGAATTCCTGGCACTGTAGGTGCATGGTCACATGACAATTTGTATAGCCCGACAGACAAACAGAGTCTCTTCATTTAGATATATAGATGGTAACACCTTCATATAATTCGGCACATTTATCAATATCTGATAGGATACCAACAGAATTATCCTAAATCCATATTATCGTAAATTTATTTTACGTATAATATTGATAGTTGAGTTTATATTGGTATTACTTCATTGACGTGTTGCGAGTCAGTTAAGTTAATAACTAATTTTCTTTCATGACTAAATGTCGAAATATGATTTTAGTATAGCATTTATCATAAGTGTAGGGTACGGCATGATTGTAATTTTCACGAAAATATATTTATTAAGTTCTTAACTTTAGCCATACACGCACACACACACTCTCTCTCTCTCTCTCTCTCTCTCTCTCTCTCTCTCTCTCTCTCTCTCTCTCTCCCTGTTTCAGACATGTGAGTCGATCAAAAGTTCATCTGAGCCTCAGGGAAGAAAGAACGTTGGCAATGCTGACTGTACCAGGGATTTCCGGTCTGAGCTGTACCAATAGTTTACTATCCACTAGTCTAGGGTAACCACAGATCCTGCTTACATTTCCTACCCAGCCTTCAATATTTTAGCCTGCAGACACTCCCATGCAGGGCTGTGTGTGTGTATGCAAATCGTTTCCCATGTTTTTCAGAGCTGTTATTACGAATATTATGCAACATAACATCAGAACATATATAGCGGCAAAGAGTGAGTGAGGGAGAATATGAGAGTGAGGGAGTGTGTAAGTGAGTAAATAATAGTGAAAAGTTGAAAAAAACAAGAACATGAAGGAAAACCCTTCTAAAGCTCCGGCTCTTAATGATTCAAGTGAAATGAGTGAGTGAGTGAGTTGAACCCATTTTAAGAAATTGTCGACCCAAAAAGAATGAGTGAGTGAGTGAGTCAGTTGAAGCTCTTTTAAGAAGTTGTCGCCCCAAGAAGAACAAGAACAATAATTACGACCTTGAGCTCTCGGCTGAGGCCGGAGCTAAAAACAGGGAGGAACAGCAGTGAAAAGGAAAGAAGTAGAGAGGAACAGCAGTACTCAGTAAACCGTGAGACAATGAGAGTAGTGAAAGCAGAAATAGAAAATGGCAGGAGGGAACAGCAGTGGGAAATAAATATTTTGAAAACGAGAGTAAGGAAGCTGGAATAGAAAGAAGCTGGAAGGAAAAACAGTGGATGGGAAAGAGAGCAGCAGTGTTGAATTGAGAAGTTTAAGTCTTTTGACCACACAAACAGCTTTAGTGGAAAACAGAGTGTGAAAGTGAATATATGGACAGAATTATAGATAAAAAGATGTGAGTAGAAATACACCGGTAGTTATAAATATGGATTAAATTAGACTGAAAGATGGATAGACAGATGAATAGACAATTATGTATTTAAATAGCTGCATCCTCACTGCTGTGTGGAAGACTTACACATTTTATAGAGAGAAAGAGGATCGATGGATATAGGTGAGGAATAGTTAACATGAAAGCAGTAGTGAAGAGGTTGTGTTTAACTCTCATTAACACTGCTATTATCACCATCGTAAATTACTCTATTATTTCAACAATGAGCTTTTTGTGCTTGAATAATTGACATACGGTACTGTAATATTATCATCACTATCATCATTTCCATTATTATATTGCAACAATAGGTATATTTGTTAAAATAAATATTGACTGACTATATTTTTCATAATGGGGATAACACAATAGATTATACAGATGAACGGCACACACACATGTAACCCTAAAATTATACGCACACTAGCATACACATTCACACACATACAACTTTTGTTCTACCTCAACTTCGAGACTATAGGGTGTCAATAGCCAGTGACTCTTGTGAGGCCCAGAGATTATTGGGTCTCGCACAAGACGAGACAGTGCTGCTTCGTGGTGTTGGTTGCAGCTACACAGTCACTCACAGCATGTTGGAATATGGTCTGGCATCTTCTATGTTATGAGTTCAAGACGATGTAGGGGGCATTGCCCTGACGTGTCGGTATAGCCAATATACCTGGAAAGAGAGAGAGGGAAAAAAGGTTTTGTGTGGACTTGATCCTAGATACATAATATTTGAAATAGGTCGTTGTATCCACACTGCCAGCACCTCCCACAAAATACAGGTAACATTAACTCGTATATATATTCACAATTTTGGACACACACACACACACACACACACACACACACACACACACACACACACACACACACACACACACACATATCAAACGAGTTAGAGACATAGGTTCATTTACAACACTATATGTGTAAATTGCAGGGAATTGGAGGTAAATAAATATAGAGAGTGAGTGATTGAATGTTACCGAGAGAGAAATACAAGACAAAGTATATTATTTTTTTTATAGAAGTAAAGGTTAATATAAACATAGACAAGACAAACAATATACATACAGTATATCATAATATATAGAAGTAGGAGTACTAATACAAAGAATGTACAGTTGGCTCCACTCCCACGTTTCTCCCCTCGCGTTGCCAATGTTGGACCAGTCAGAAATTCGAATTCCGATCCACAAGTTAATTTTTTTCGAAACATTCACATCCTTAGAGTGAAAAATATGAATGTTTCGAATATTTTAACTTGTGGATCGGGATTCGAATTTCCGACTGGCCCAACATTGGCAACGACAGGTGAGAAACGCGGGAGTGGAGTCAACTGTACAAAGAAATTCATATAAAAAAGTACAGGCATATGTAAGTACACAGACACATAAATGACAGATAAATAGATAGATATAGTGTAAGAACAGACGAGTGTGTACGCAAATGTGGATGTGTTTTAGTACAAATGTTGATGTGTGTCAGTGCATTCTGTGTAAATGTGTACTTCTGTGTGTGTGTGTGTGTGTGTGTGTGTGACGTCCGTATGCGTGTGTGAATGAGAGCATATGTGTGTGCGTATATGTGTTAATGAAATGTGTGTGTGTATGTGTGTATTTTGTTTGAGAGCGAGAGAGAGTTACGTGAGTGAGATTGGAAACATTCACACCATAAAAAAATATCATACTGCTGTGTGAAAGGGAAAGGACCACTCCCTTTTCCCCTCTTCTCTCTCTCACTCTCTCTCTCTCTCTCTCTCTCTCTCTCTCTCTCTCTCTCTCTCTCTCTCTCTCTCTCTCTCTCTCTCATATGTATTTGCATTTTGGTATCTGCTTTCTTTAGTTATTTAATTAAAGGAAGAGATTGTTGTAAAATTATATATCGCCTGATATACATATATATACTAGCTGGCTCCGGTACTAGCTGTGTGGCGGTAGGGGACAGGCTTTTTACCCCTCCCAGCCTGTCCCCTATTCCAGCACCCCCCAAACCCCCCCACCCCAAGCCTGTCCCCTATTCTCGCAAATATAGTCTATTTCTCACACACAGTCTCTCTCTCTCTCTATCTCTCCAATGTAACACAGGAATAGGACAGGTTCACCACTACATCAACCACTACTACCTCCACTACTACCACCACCACCTATTCCCGCTCCCCCCAACCCCCCCACCCCAAGCCTTACCTTACCTAGTGTATGTGTGTGTTTGTGTATGGTAGGGATGTGTGTGTTTGTATGTCTGTGTATGTGTGTGTATGGGGCATGCTTGGGGTGTGTGACGGTAGGGGACAGGCTTTTTACCCCCCCCCCAGCCTGTCCCCTATTCCAGCACCCCGCAAACCCCCCCACCCCAAGCCTGTCCCTTATTCCCGCATATATAGTCTATCTCTCTCACATACAGTCTCTCTCTCTCTTTCACAATCTATCTATCTACCTATCTCTCACACACAGTCTCTCTCTCTCTATCTCTCTCTCACAGTCTAGCTATCTATCTCTCTCTCACAGTCTAGCTATCTATCTATCTCTACCTCTCACACACACTATATTTATTTTTCACTCTTTCTCTCCCACACACACACACACACAAATATAACCAAACCCAGTATTACCTCTCTCTCACACACACACACACCCTCTCTCTCTCTCTCTGAAATTAAAAATAGAGATAGAGAGAGAGAGCCTGTGAAGGAGAGAGAGAGAATGTGAGAGAGAGCATGTGTGTGAGAGAGAGAGAGACTTTGTGCGTGTCACTAATCCAGGGGTTCGAATCCCCCTCAAAACATTAACATTTTTTGAAAAACATGAAAAACATTTTTTTTATAGGTCCAAAACACTCCCCAAGTATTAGCGATCACACCCATGTAAAAATTTCACTCTAGGACGAAGGATCTTGGCGTGCATAGAGGACACACACACACACAGAATTTCGGCTTTATGTATATAGATATATTCAGAAATACACACACACAATAACAGACTTACAAACACACACACATATACATAGATAGACACTGACGCAAACATACACACACACACACATTTACACATTTACTCGCAATGGAGAAAAAAAATAGGTGTAAAACAAGCTAAAACAGAAAAAAATGAAAATAAACAGTGGGGGAGAAGAGGGTAAGTCGATAAATGAAGGAGAGAGAAAAATGATAAAAATGATGCAGATATGATGATTAACTAGAACTGAAAAATAAGAAAGAATAATAAGAAAAACAATGGACAGTGTTTGGGTTGGACAACAAAAAATCTTAACTTTTCTGCGAGATTAAAAGAGATGTATTGTTCCTGCTTATTCTTCTATCTACCTATTCATTTCTCGATATATCTACCTTTCTATTTATTTTATCTTGCTTGTGCGTCTCTGCTGAATCTATGAAGCATGACTGACAAAAAATAAAATGTATATTTTTCTCCCTCCCTTACATTCTGCCCCCACTCCCTCCTCCTCCCATCCATTCAGGCCCACTTCATTCTCCTTCTTCCTCCTCCCACTTCCTCCCTCTCCTTTCTTTCCCCTCCCTCTCCATCCCACTACCTCCCCTTACTTCCCCCTTCCTCTCCCTCCCTCCCACTTCCATCACTAAAATTTGTAGGTCCGCCCCACGTATTGCCTAACAACATAGACAATACATTCTTCACAACAACAATAACAAAGGGACACTTTAGCCACTTCTATCAGCATCCCTGCTGCATTACCCTCACCATCATGCCTCTTGCTACCAACCCCACAAGGTTTGCAACCCAGGTATAGAGGTTCAGCTTCAAGAAGGGATACGGCTTCGTGAAGAAAACATATTACGGGAAGGAGATATTCGTCCATCGAAAGGATATCACCTCCTCACCCAGCACATTACCCTCGTGTCTGCGAGATGCAAAGGAGGTTGAGTTTGACTTTATGATCAGGCAGAAGGGCGTGCAGGTGGCCAAAGTGACAGTTCCAGCAGGGAAACCTATCCCAGAAACATTCCACGTCAGAAAGAGGGTCATGAGGACAACACAGCCACCAACACAGGAGCAGAACAAAGACATCGTCACCGCCTGTGTATAGGTAGCCTTCGCCCTAGCTCATGAGGGGGTAGAATTACTGACTGACTTAATTCCCTCCTTCCTAGCTGCCATCAACCTCACGCCCATCAACGTTATGACCAACTTACTAGCCCCACCACCACCCAAGACGTCGCTGAATAGGCAAAAGGAGCACGAGGAGGACAATGCCCAAGACGCAGTTTCAACTTCTGCATCACCCCCAGCTGCACCAGTTGAACCAGAAAAAGCTGCAGCACCGCCTCCAATCTATCTGTAGCCATTACGGAGTATGTTCGTGCGTGTGTTGCCCGTGATAGTTTAGCTGAGCCGTCATTCAGAAAGACCCTAGGCCTCGTCTCAGGGTCTGAAGAGGGGGTAGACTTTTCATAGTCTGCGATTGTACATTGCCTGACGTTAAAATGATGCAGCGACGAGGTTAGTTGAAAATTAAATAATCTGGCAAAGAGTGGCACCCTTCCATCAGTTAGTGACGCTGGGAATAAGGAGCCTTGTGGAACGCCACTACTAACTTTACTCCAGTTTAACTCACTGCCATTAATTTCTAAATGCTGTTTACATTCTGAGAGCAAGTCTTCAAGCCATTATTGTATATTGCCGAACCATGAGATACAAGTTTTTTTCATTAACCGCTTGTGTGAGACTTTATCAACGCTTCCTGGAAATCGAGATATAATCTATCGACAGCTCTGTCTTGGTCAAGCATTGTGTGAACATCATTGAAGAAATCTAATAAGTATCTTAGGCATGATTGTTTGTTTCAAATGCCCTGCTGTATTTCTTTAATTATGTAGCGATCTAGAGGAAATTACTACTTTATCTCGAATTATTGATTCCATTAGTTTCTAAACAACTAATGTTAAGCTAATTTGGTCTCTAATTTTCAGGATGCGATGTTGGGCTTCTTTTTATGACTTGTAGCTGTAACATTTGAAAGTTTCCCTTTGTCAAGTACTTTACCACTGGTTAATGAAAAAAATGGATAAGTGTTTAGATAACTCATGCTTAACTCGCTTTTAATTGTTTAGTGATATCTTTATAAGTTCAATCGTTCTGCTTATCGTATTGAGGATCTAATATTCTTTTATTTCGAAATCAATTATGGAAATTTTGTTTACCTAGGGTGTGAGGGTTGGCGGGGGCACAATGTGGAGATCTACCATGAAGACAAACGCTAGATAGTCATTTAATATATTAGCTATTTATATTCTTAGTCAGCATTCAGCAAATATGCCACTGTCGCTTTTGAGATTAAGGATTTTTTAGGATTAGTCTTGCATACCCTGGTAATACAAAGCTTTTTATTTTTCTTACTTTTGTTTATTAGTTTTAAAGTATTCTGCGTATTTTGTCATGTTCTCTCGTGTCGTCTACATCAATTGTTTGCTCATAGTTTTCATATGTTTCTTTTTTCACTTAATGAATATCATTAATTTCGCTGTTCCACGTTATTGGTTTAGTCTTACCTTTTATTCGTCTGTTATTTTATGAGATACTGGATGTTACAGCGTTGTTTATTCTTTTATTGAAAGCTCCCACAAATTGTTTACCACTGAATTTTCTAACATTTCTGTCCAGTTTACGTTTTTTATGTTGTTTATAAGTTTGTTGAAATCCGACATACGGTAAATTGATACTCTTTTTTAACTTGATTTTCCTCATCTTTCTTAAGTATAATATTGAATATACCAATTTTATGGTTTGCTAGAGATGACTTCCGTGTCATTATTTCCGTTACTGACGAGATTATCATCTGTAGAAACAATAATATCTAGATTTTTTCCCCGCGTTGGGTGTTCGATGTGTTGGGTTAAGGCACTTAATATAAGGTTCATGTGATATATAAACTATTTCCAGAGTGAGTATTTAGGCGTTCTCTCGATATCGTTACTGGCAAGTTAAAGTCTCCAAAGAACACAATGTTTTTTCGCTGGATATTTCTGACATTTGTTCAAGTTGGAGAGGCAATGGCAGAGTGGATACAGCAACGGACTGTAAACATCATGGATCCACATTCGTGGCCAAGAGATACGTCTGGAGTTTTTCCGAGGTGATCTAATGGTTCTGATGTTCGTCAAGTATCCTGGCTACGCCGATACGTCAAGAAAATATCCCCTACATCGTAGTCAATTTATATCAAAGAAGATGCCCGACCATATTCCAAGATGATGTGAGTGTTAGTGAAGCTGCCCTCTTCTGATATTGAAATGTAGAAATAAAATGTCGTCATCTAGTGGGACGGCAGAGAAGCTACCAACATAATGAAGCTCCGCTGCCTCATCTAGTGTGACACTCAATAATCTCAGAGCCTTGCAAGATTCATAGGCTACAAACAGCCTACAGTCCCGAGGTTGAGGTAAAAATAAACAAGAACATGAAGGAAAACCCTTCAAAAGCTCTGGCTCTTAATGATTCAAGTGAAATAATAAAATAACCATATGTAAAGGTCTCAAAAATATTATGTTTTATTTGGATTTTCGTATTCATATGGTTATTTTGAAAATGAACCCTTTTTATTGAGGGTGAACCCCTCGGTTGAACCCCCTCTCGGTTGAAAAAATGATTCAATGTCTGTAAAAGAAAATGGATGGGAGTGAGTCAGTTGAACCAATTTAGAAGTTGTCGCCCCAAGAACAACAACAACAATAATTACGATAAGACCTTGAGCTCTCGGCTGAGGCCGGAGCTAAAAAAAGTTTATTTATCGTCACACTCTGTTGACCGAGCAGTGGTGTGTAGGTAAGACCGAATATCATCTTTTAAGTATTACTTAACTGTATATACCAGCTGTTTATACAAGTGATTATTTGCTTAGACTGCTAAAGGATAGAGACTGGATTTAACATAAAGTAACAGTCTCGCTCCAGCACTGGTGGATGTGGACGTTCCTGTAGTGCTCTGCCTGCATTCTTGTTTGTGTTGTTTTTGCGTTCTTGTTTGTTGTTTTTACGTTTTTGTTTGTGTGTTGTTTGTGAATTATTGTTTATATATTGTTTCTGTGGTGTTGCTGGAGTTGTTTGTCTGCTGTGGTTCTGTGTATTGTTTTGTTGTGATTGTCTGTGGCAATAACGTAACCAATGAAGTTGAGGTGATTGCTACTGCGGATGGCTAAAACCGTTGGTATTGGGAAAGTATTCACCTCGGTGACCTACCCCTCCTCAGGAAGGGTAGGTAAGCTTTACCCTGCCTCCACATTGCAACCTCGGGTAACACCTCCCTTTTTTACCATTTTTTTTTTTTATAAAGCAGGTGGTAGAGCTAAAGGGGGATTGGATTTTAGCTTCCACCAAATATAGGTTTTAGTAATTGTAAATATCTTTTTAGTTTTTAACATCTTTTTAATTTAAGTGTGACTTTTTGTTTTTAATGCTGACGGCCCGCGTCCCTCCGGGAATGAGCGCTGCATTGGTCTTGTCAGCCATCAGCGGCCCCCCAGTGGGGGAGTGGACATATATGGCTGTGAACGGGGGGGGGGGGGTGTCTCCGGGTATCCCTGTAGTAGGAGGGGTAGAGAAGGTGCTTGAGAGTGGTAGCAGTGAATGTGAAAGGGATAGTTGAAAGAACGATGAGGCGTGAAATAAAAATATTGAATGTTTTAAGAATGGAGACGTGGATGTGATGGGATTGACAGAAACACACATGAAAGGATGAGGAGTGGAGGAATGTGAGGCTGGAGGAGAGAGTGTGAAGTGGGATGGAATGGAGGGAGGTGTAGTGTGGACAGGAATGGATGAGAAGTGTAAAGGAAGAGGGAGGGAGGGGTGTACAGTGCTGGTATCGCCGAGGGTATGGAAGAGAGTAGATGGACATGGATGGTTGTAGGACGAGAGTGGCATGGATGACAGGCAAGATTGTATTGATTAAGTATGCATGGGTGTGTGCGTATGCACCTGTGAATGAGAGGAATAAGGCGGGGAGAGAAAATGAGATTTCTGGGAGGAACTGAATGGGTGTTTGAGGAAGTTTTAGAGTGGGAGGAAGATTGTAATGATGGGTGATATGAATAAAAAAGAAGGAAACGAGAGAGTCGGAAGTATTGTTGGTAAATGAGGTTATATGTAGTGAAGATGTTGGTTATCTTCACTTTGGGGGTCAATGGCAAACAAGTTTGTATTGGTTTGTGTAGGTTTGTGTAAACCCTGGGTGACAAGAATTTCCATCACCAGCAACAAGTGTGGAGGACAGCGGGTGATGAGAATTTTCATCAAAGCAGTTGTCTCGGCCCTCGGGTCCGCGTCGGGTGTCAACTCAACAGTGTGTCAGTGAAGGTCCTGACGGAGTTAACACTTCTTATATTGAACTAGCAGTGAGGGTGGAAGTACGTATATCCAGAGCTCCTTTTTTCTGTAATTACCATATATGTACGTAAACATGACAGTGACATTATATAAATTTAATTTTGTTGTGTTGAATAATCTTATTCTGACATGTTTTATAACGAAACTAGTGTGTGAAAACATTTAAATAGAGTGTAAAAGTGAATTTTGAGTTGATGTCATTCTGAGCTGGTTACCCAAACTACAGATGTCAATTTTGTCTTCACAAGTACATCAGCTGACGGCTATAGATGTATACTTCAATATCCTATATAAATTATTTATGTAGAATAAGTGGTTTACAAGCAATTAGCCTTCAAATGTGTTGTTTATATATTGACCATGTGTGCGGGAGAAATGCCCGCAAGACAGAGCTGCCACGGTACAAAAGGCCCTCGGCTAAAAGTGTTTAATGTCATATGATTTCGATACATACGTTGTGTAAAGTGTAAGTGTGGAAATTAAGCAAATAATTATGGGATATTTGAGAAGCATAGCTGGGCGACTAGTGAGGGCCCGGTAGCTGCTTCATGGTGTTTGATTCGTTATTCAATTATAATTAATTGAGTTTCAGCATAATTTGGACTACCAATACTTTAATACTTCATAACTCAGGAGAGTTGTGTCAAGAGTTGTAGTATATATATATATATATGTGATGTATTTTTGTATATGGAGTATGTGTGCCTACAGTACTAGATAAATTTGTGCCACATGAAACTACGCTCAGCGGTTAGGTTTCCAGGCATAAACAAACTAAACATGGCCTGGTAAATAGTTTGATGAAGGTGAATTCGTAGACAAATATGATAATTAACAGAGATAGAAAAATAAACCGCCTTATGCCTTATAATAGAAAGATTTTGTAGGCCGTGGGAGGTGATAAATTAATTAATATATATGTTTTATGTTACAGAGAGAGAAGGTAATAATGATGGCGGACTGCAAGCACAAGGGTTAAAGTAGTACAGGGATAGCCGAAGATAAAAAAGGCATTGATTAGGGTCCAATATGTTGCCATAAAAATTTTATTTCTTGCCTAATATCCAAAGGATAATAATCAGTGTCCCACTTCGGGGGTGAACAATAGACAGTGTCTTTATTTAGTAGATAAAATGCAATAGATATTCTAATAAATTATTGCTTGTAATTTGCTTTCAAATACTCACCCTCACTTGTATTATACCCACTTTCCCCTTACTATCATGTTTACTCACTTTTATCCACCTAATGTAGGATGCGATTCTTTAAATTTACTATTGATGATTAGACACCATATCACCCTCTCACACTTCTACCCTCGACCCCCACCCAAATCCCTCCTTCCACTTGCAACTGTTACCAGATCCGCTGAGACCCAAACCAAGTCACTGGTAGATGAAGTGTTGTCATTTGATCTGTCCGCAGTTGTACATATACCAGGCTATTATACATATACTATTGCGAACAAATTTTTCTTTCTACTCCGGGTGATAAGTCCAAACAACTACAGCCCCTTTTCTGGCCGAGAGTTACTGTTGGCTCGAGAACTACATCACGTAATCCAGCAACCGAACAGTTGACAGACTGGGATTCGGATAGGAAGTAATTTACCCTCCCCCCCTCTCTCTCTCATGTGTATAACATATAAATAGATGCATTAGTTGATAGGTAATATCAGGTGCAAACCAAATGACTATTGCACAGGACGATAACCCCAGTACTACCATTTGTCAGAAATCGTATAAAAGCTGAAATATTACAAGAAAAACTAAATCATAGTTCTTACTAGTATGATTTTAAGTCCACAGAAAGCATATAGTAAAATGAAAAATGAAATACCTCATTTAAAATGCAATGGGAACAATGATCCTTTGAAAGTAATGTTGGCTGTGTTCACTAGAGACCCTATAGAAAGAGAGACTGGACAGCCGCCATCTTGGTGATCACGGAGAAATTTTGTCGCTCTCTCTATTTACTATAGAGATGAGCGTAACGTTGCTAGATACCACCAGTCAGTTTATAATTGTTTGCCAATTATTGATTACTTTTAAGTATTTTTAACTCTGTGTTTGCACTAGGTGATGTCGTTTTATGATATAAATATGTAACATTATGGTATATAGCTCTAAACATTATGTAGGCTAATATCGAAGCATATAAAGATGGGTGTCATTGGGCGAGGGAGTTTGCAGACGACGTTAGAGTCGGTTAGACAGACGAACGTCGAGTGTTTACATATTTTAGAGTTGAGCGATTAAAAACACTAAAAGTGGATACTTGTTACAATATTCATGTAGCATTATCACATCTTATTCGTTTGCTTAATTAAAAGTACCAATTGTCATCATTGTATCCACTTTCATAATGAGTCACGTAATAGTGAACAATGTGTTATTTCTCCATACGAGGAAAAATAAATTCAATATACCAGTTTAAATAGATTAGATTACTTTAACTTTTATATTACGGTGAGTTAAGCATCTCTGCAGGACATGTAACCACGCTGCTGATTATTATGACAATATACGGCTAAGGGTATCGATCGTACGTTTTTTTTTTAATATTTGGAAATAATCATTGAACCATTTTCAGTCGTTATTTTTGCTTTAATTATCGTATAATATTATCAACTTGCGAGGTATCAAACTTGGATGGTATTAAGTCAAGTAAAAGCTACATATGTATTTTTTTAAATTCATGATACAATAATAATCTCACTACAAAAGTTCCATTACTACAATTTACATACTGGTTGCATTATTCTATTAATTAAGAGCATCACAGTCATTATTTTATGAGAATATTAGTTTTCCTTCATGCTGTCTCCTCCTGTGTATATTAAAGTATGGTGAATCATTGTATTAATGGATAAACTACAAGTAAAATGAATATATTAGCCTGGCTGAGTCTATGATTTTCATTGGCTGACCAGTTCGCTCTTCGGACCTTATTTTCCCAAATTTTTCTTCTCTCAGCATCTCTTGGGAACTTAAACAGACGCATATGAGGTCCATTTTTGTTCTGACATCCATATGCAGAACACCCAACCATATTTTCTACCAAAAAACACCAGTAAAACAACCATAACACACCTCATTTAGCACCAGCTACCAGACTGATTCGTCACCATTACCATTCGACGCCAGTGGCGGTTTTTACGGAAGCAGTCATATATAAAGATGTGTAAAGATTGTTATATAACAAAAATCTTCATTTGTTCTAATATAATAAAATGTACCTAATTAACTAAAACAATATCATATCAGGCAAATAATCACATTCCTCAGTATGTGGCGAGATATTATCTGTGACGAATCCGCAGGTGATCTGTATCTACTATTTTGGTGGATGAACCAAGATGGCGCCTGTGAAACCAACCAATCATCGAGCAGCAAAAATTATTGGCTGTCCAGTCTCTCTTTCTATAGGGTCTCTAGTGTTCACTATTATAGTATCTTTTCAAGGAGTCTGTCTGTAGTATACTGCTGTCTCATGACCGGACCACTGTTCGATTCATGCACTTAGATTTACTCCATATAATCTGTAGTTCTGTATCAGCAACACCTACTGTATAATATTATGTAATATATCCATTCATATATGTTTTTAAATTTACTTCTTAAGTCAGTCATGTTTCCACTAGTTAAAAGAAACTAAAGTATGTTTGTGTCCCTGACAGTCCATAGGATATCTTGTTTTAGCTATTCTACATAATTATACAAGATAGGAACTAAGTCGCATGTAACACTCATGTACCGTGATATATGCTAGACATTACAACCAAATACAAAGGCAACATGTTCAGTTCTCGTTATGCTGCCCTTCATTTGCCTAAGGGATGTAAGTCAGACTCAACAGACAGCTCAGCAGTATTGGCTCTGACGTCACTAGATCACATGGTCACCAGGGGCCAACCTGGCCACCGACAGAGGCAGACACTCTAATATCAATCATTCTGTACTTAACCATCCATCTGGTTAGTCTCTCTAGCTAGCTCTCCAGTCTAGCTAAGACTATTGTAATATCCAACTTGGTTCTCAATAAACATTGTTAAAAAATAAGAAGTCTCTACTTTGCTCCACACTTTCAGCTCCGAAGAGACAGACAAAGAGCCAACAACAACAACAACTACTTTACAACCACCTACCCAACTACAACTACATCACGCTACCAGCCACCTTCGTGTTTTTAAGGTAACTTAATTAACTTTTGAACAATCTTATTCACAAAAGTAAAGTTCATTCTTTCTTAAGATAATATATTCTTCTTATGCGTTCATTCATGCTCCGAATTCAAAATACTAATAGAATAGCAACACCATTCGCTGCATAGAAATAAGCCTGAAACAGTATGATAGATCAGTAATGCAAGCATACGAGCAAGTGCAAACTCTGATATGCCTAGTGAATACAGGCCCTGGCTACGTGAAGAAGAAGAATTTTAGGGATTTATGCCTATCGACTCGTGTTGGTCATTAAGGCAGTCAGTCTTGTTACATCAACATATCTTCCCCCAGCCTTTACAGGCAGGTGTACCTACTTACTGCTAGGTGAACAGGGACATAGGGGCTTGGGAAAATTGTCCAACAATTCCACTGACCCGGGATCTCTCGCTTGCCAGGCGAGTGTGCTAACCATTACACCATCAGCACCCCTTGGCTACGTGTAAAAGGAAAATGGTATATATATATGATTCAGTCAGCGTTCAAGATGTTAAATAGTAGTACTGGCATTTTCTTCTTGTGCAGTTATTACTTGCTTTGCACCTAATATTACCTGTCAACTAATGCATCTATTTATAGTATATGCTATACAATTCCTATCTGCATCCGACACAGTCAACTGTTCGGTTGCTGGTTTACCTGGTGGTTTAGTTCTCGAGCAAGCAGCAACCTGCCGCCTAGAAATGAGGCAGAAGTCGTGTGGACTTATCACCCGGAATACAGAACCCGACGCTACTGATACCGAGTCGGGGAAGTATCTGGATCTGGTTTATGTGTGATCAAACAGATGGCTCAGTAGACAAGTGGGAGTGAGGGGAGGGATTGAGAGATAGGGAAAGTGGGTGGGAGGGGGAAGGACAAATTAAAGTTAGACAAAGGGTGAAGAGATATAGCCCATAGATGACTAATGAGTGATTTTTTGTCAAAAATGGGCCGAAAGACGTATCTAGTATGAAAATGGCCAGTTTAATGTTAATGACACGCTTTACGTCGTAGCAGTGAAGGGAAGGAAAAATGTAGTGTCGGTCAGCATTTTAGGCAATTTCGCAGCTGGAGGTTATCTGGTGTTGGGCTACAGAGGTGATGAGGGATGCACCACATCACATGAGCTTCAGCTTTTTTTTTTTTTTTTACATTAATTCATTGCGCCGTGGCGTCAATCAACAGGCATACAACAATACATAAGGCATAGGCAGGACCCATGAGAATCCAATGACTACAACCACACATACACACACCACGAAATTATAACAGAATGAAGTACAATCATACAGACAAATAATTACATAATGACGTACTTAAATCCACCAAAACGAGGGTGACGTACAGCCACGGCTGATAGTGCTTGACCAGGGTCAAAGGAGTGTTTGTGAGCAACTGAACATAGTTCGAACAAGTGAATTTTCCAAACCATTCTCAACGTTGAGAGAGGTTTAGAAGATTAACTTTTTCGAACTCTGTTCAGTTACTCTCCAACACTCCTTGGATCCTGGTCAAGCACTATCAGCCGTGGCTGTACAGCTGCGGTCTGGAGTTCGTGGGCCACCCAGGGTTGGGAGTATGAACCCCGCATCACCCTTACTTGACTGCGAGTTACTATCCAGACGAGGAGTCTCACATGTAGAGTATCTCGCTGAGGGTTGTTCAGACGGATATCCCAACTTTGAACCATACTTCTCTGAGGAGTAAGTTCACGTACGAAGGTTTGGAGACAAAGTTAAAGAGGCGAGACTAAGGTGATTTGGTCTTGTATGGAGGAGGAGTATGTTGGAAGGAAGATGCTGGAAATTGATCTACCACGAAGTAGGAAAAGAGGAAGACCCGAAAGAAGGTTTATAGATGCAGTGAAGGAGGATATTTATGCAGGTGGTGGAGGAAGATGTAGAAGACAGCAAGGTGGAGATGCTGTAGCGACCCCTAATAGGGAATAGCCGGAAGATGAAAAAAAGTAAGTATTTGATTACTGCATATCGACACCTTCAAAACGAGTTCAGCCCGCCAATATTTTCTTAAACTACCTGAAGATCATTTTGTTATCTAGGACACACACACTAAGTTAGCATTTCGCTATACGTGTGTTAGGTTGGCTGGCTGTTAGAAGTTTTGATAATTCAAGAACTTGGACTAGATCACTGATGGTCTTTGTATTCAGTCACTATGTCATTACTTTCATTACATTTTGATATCAGTCTTACTCATATTATTAATGTTTTGATTATCATCAAATCTGATAAAAACTGCTGCTTAAGTTATATCTAGACTGTAAATTATACATGATATTGACTGATCACGGGAAATATTTCACGTTTTTCCATTAAAACCCCTTGTAGGAGTTGTATTGCAGTATTTAAAGAATATTACAATATAATGCTTCCTGTCGCAGTCCTTCCCCCTCACTCCCACTTGACTACTGCGGCATCGGCTTGATCACACATGAACCAGATCCAGATGCTTCGCCGACTCAGTATCAGTGGCGTCGGGTTCAGTATAGAGCAAGTACAGTCTCCATAAACACTTCATTTTAGCCATATTTGAACTAGATTCGTCGGAAAAACACTACAACGCATTAAATAGAATTAGGTAGACCTCACCTCACCTAACCTAACCGAATCAGTACCGCGGCAAACTACCATAACATAACCAAGATAAAATACGGGGCTAAATGTAAACATTTGGTGGCCATCTTGGAACCGACAGTTCCGGTTCAAGAATCGCTAGAACCAGTTCCTGCCCAGCCAAAAATATATTATCATATGACTTACCTTATTATTTGAGTCTGGCGGTTTTTTGAAGGGGTGGATAGAGCTGGGCTGCTTCTATGAAGAAGTGGTGGATTTCCTGTTAACTGACCTCGGTAATTTAACACTGTGGGCACGTAAAAAATCTAAACTAGTTCTATTATGTTCAAAATACTGCTCAAGGAAACGTTCTGGTACAGAAGGACACTCAGTACAAGGGGATGCCATGGTAATTAATAATCAAACACTGATTGGCAGTTACAATTCAGGCGCATTAATCAAGCACACTAATTGGTTTGCGATGTAGGGCTGCGCAGGAACCGGTACATCCCATACTGTAGGGCTGAGCCGCTGAGAAGGAACCGATACCAGAATCGTTTCTAGCGATTTTCGACTTGCCTCCAAACTGGCGGCCAGCCCTAGCCCGCGGATAAAGGACATGAAATCAATTAAGGGTAATTATATTTAATGTATTTGCGACGGAAATACCCAATAAGGAAATTATGTACATAAATTAAGAAGTATATCCGACATAAAAATAATAGTGGGAGTGATTATGGACAAACGCTTGACTAATACCAAAATAATAATATAATCAGAGATACCCTGCTTAACAAATCTACTAGATTTTCTTCATGATATTATAAACAAATATGATGAAACTAAGGCAGTAGATATTATTTACCTCGATTTTCAGAAGACCTCCGACAAAGTTCCTCACCAACGTTTCTTAATCCAACTAAGAGCACATGGAATTAATGGCAACTTACTAGCATGGATAGAAAATTGGCTCAGCCAGAGAAAACAAAAAGTGGTTATAAATGGTAAAGCATAAGACTGGTCCAAGGTAACTAGGGGTGTTCCACAAGGATCAGTATTAGGACCGGTACTCTTTCTAATTTACATCAGTGATATAGACGAAGGCCTCACCTGTACAGTCTCAAAATTTGCGGACAACACTAAAATAGCAAATACCATCCTTTCAGATAAACATATTGTAGATATCCAAAATAATGTGAATAAGCTTTCCCAATGGGCCAAAACGTGGCAATTGAGTTTCAACGCTGATAAAAGTAAAGTACTTCATATAGGAAATCGAAAAAGGGGAGCGAACTATTCAAATAAAGAGTGTAGATTCGGAAACTGATTTCGGGGTAATGATATTAAGTAATTTAAAACCTAGCCAACAATGTATAGCAGTAGTCAAAAAGGCGAATAAAATAATTGGTTTCATCGGCAGGTCATTTGAACATAAATCAAAAGCTCTAATTCTATAATTCCTTAGTCCGTCCGATTCTGGAATATTGCGTACAATCCTGGTGCCCTTTCTATCAAAAAGATATAGACAAACTTGAAAGAGTTCACCGAAGAGTTACAAAAATGATTCCTGGACTAAGAAACAAATGATACGAAGAACGACTTAAAGAACTAAAACTATTTCCATTGACCCAGCGCAGATTAAAAGGTGACCTAATACAGTGTTCAAAATAATCAAAGGCATCGACAATATGAATTGCAACAAATACTCTACAATCGACCAATCAAATTATACGAGAGGAAATGGCTGTAAAATCATTGATAAATCCTTCAATTCGCATGAGGCAAAACAATTCGTTTTCAACCGAGTAAATTTTTTTTGGAACAGCCTCCTCCATAAAACTGTCGAATGCAACACCGTAGATTATTTTAAAACCAGCCTAGATACACACCTCGCCAGCAGTCCAAGGATAACTTCATTTGTTAAAGAATAATCTTTTGTTGTGACTTAAAGATCCGACAGTCTTATACTCCCCCCAAATTGGTCATGCCTGATCAGAGTGGTGCTGGCGGTATTCCTTGTGTCCCTCATCAGGCAGTTTAAGTTATTTTAATTTTAGTTATAAATTAGGATAGTGGTAGGAGATAACTGGATGTGCAAGATGTGAGTGTCCCTTGACCCACAGAGGGCGGAGTATTCCACCTCAATAGGTTGTGGTCGATATTGAGGGAGGCTCCTGGGAGTTTTTTCAACAGTTCTCTGCCCACAATCACTAGTCTTGTCCGGAAGATCTGATCACCCGTAGTGTTGCATGTTTTTGGAGGGAGTGGTGGGTCGGAAGGAGCCTTCTTCTACAATGAGCGTAGTTTACTAATTATTTTCACATTTAAATCCCTGAGTGAAGATGGTAATTGTACCATGACAATTGTAAATAGCTATGTATATTTACAATCAAATAATAGCACAATATGTGTACATACTGTATAAAGGAGTGAGATAGGTGAGCTGTCCAGCATCAAACCAGGTCACTCTGGTTACTATTAGTTGAGCAGAAACTTTTTGAGTCTCCATATCTCTCAAACAGACCCTATTAGAGGAGGCAGGAGAAAGATAGCTAACGTTCAATTAACAGAAGCCTATATCGCTGGTAAGCATATTATCGGTTTGCATAGTCTCATGCAAAATCGTACTTGTATGTGCGGTAATCCCAACAAAAATATTTGGAATTTTATTCATCCTTTCTTTCCTCCATCTCTCTCTCTCTCTCTCTCTCTCTCTCTCTCTCTCTCTCTCTCTCTCTCTCTCTCTCTCTCTCTCTCTCTCTCTCGTACTTGTAATAAGAGTGACAAGTCTTTGCAGATCTTACAGAGTTCGAACCTAACTGCATTGATGATTGCCATAGAAAACTGGACGGGGTCAGCGTTACTGAGGACTGAGTATCTCCTTTTGAATTGAGATGAAAGTGTTTTTTATAATATTCGCAATATTAGTAGGTACAATTTGACCCATTTATCCTGCCCTAGGATCTATATGTTTATAGGCCATGAAATCTCTTGTTGGTTTAATAATATATTGATTAAAAGTATACAGTACATCTCTCTCTCTCTCAAAGGCAAGGAATTAACACACACACAAGAGAGAGAGAGAGAGAGAGAGAGAGAGAGAGAGAGAGAGAGAGAGAGGATGATTATAACGGTGATGGGCAACTCATTCCAAGAAATACACAATTATTAACTTTCCTGGTATGCTTTGGGGAAATCAAGGTGCTCCATTATCTCATGAGTGTATTACGACCTTAATAATGAGGAGTGTTTCTAGGAGATTTTATAATGATTTGGTAATCTGACCATAATAAACAAGTGGTTCTTTTTTATATCGATAATAATGACGACAATGAGAACATTATGAACACAACGATGAAGAGAAGATCAATCATTCGAATCAATGACCACCATGATTATAATGATATGAATTATAGAGATATATAATAGTGATTCAATAACATTCTCATGAAGTGCGGGTGTACAGTAACTAGAGGCAGTGAAACCAGAGTAGCGATATCTGTATACGTTTTCTATCTCAACACTGTACAGTCGGCGGCAAACATAGTGTCGCCTCACTCAGCATGTCTTCAAAGATAAATTAAAGGTTAATTATCGCATAAACATATTCGCCATACATAAATACGAGATCCACGGGGTAAATTAATTTTGTTCACCATTTTGTCAGTTTACGAGCCCATGAAGCTTAATAATATTTCCATACTTACTTCATGACTTGGCAGATGTAGCGACAGGAAATTTGCTGACGATTGTCCTTACTGTTTTATTATCTTTTGAATACTGCGATGTAAAGTCTACCAGGAAACTATGTAGTCTCTAATTGGGATCTGGCTTGTGGCATATATTTTAGGAATGAGTATCACCCACATTAAAAATTGAGACAATCGGTGAGTGAAAAAATTGAATCAAGTTTACGTTAGCGTCATACCAAATGGAAAACAATAGAGCGTGCACTGAAATACTTAGGGTCGTGGTTAAGTGTTGATAGTAAAATCTGGAGTAATTGATTCCTTCAAACTATTCCAAACAAAAGGACATTATTAATTTGTTAATCATGACCTGTTTCCTGGCATATTTTTTGAAGAATTGAGGCGCTCTCTTGTACCAAATATACCCCATCCCACCATCCAGGTTTGATTTATGGGGAGGAAATAGTAATATGGGGGGAATAAACTAAGGGTGAAACTTCCTTTCCGTACTATACATTGGAGGGCGACCGAGTCCTGTTTGGTGACATATTTTGAAGGACTTAGAAGGCCTCCAATTTACTTCTTATTGATACACTTAAAGGATATTGATTCCTCCAAACTATTCACATATCATCTTAATTAATTATACTAATTGAGAATCTGTTATGTTACATAGTGTGAAGGATTTAGTAGCCATCAAATTTACCGGAAGGGTTTCTTTCCTGGTAAATCTAGAACAATTGATTCCTATTGACTATTCCATGCAACAGACCACCATTAATTTTGTTAATCAAGTCCTGTTTCATAGCATACTTGGAAGGAATCCCATCTCTCCATCCAAGCATATACTATCACCTCTCGTACATTATTCTCCCACCTTTTCTGAGTGAGTGAGTATTGTACCGTGAAGAGAGAGAGATGGGATGACAAGCCAAAGTTATTTAAGGAAACAAACAAAGGGAATATTTTTAAGGTAAATAACAAAAGAAAACTAAAGAAATTATGGAAGCAAACAGATCAAAACAAAACAAAGGAAATTATGCAAGCAAATAGAACAAAATAAAGGAAAGGAATTATGTGGCGAAATGAAAACTGAAAAAAAATGTATATATATAACGTGGCAATAATCAAACCAAACAGAGGGAATGATGTGACGACTTACGGGGGTAGTACTGTACAGTGTTTGTGGTAAATCTGGAACAACTGTTGTTTTGTAAACTACCATATTGAAAACAACGAGCAACCAGTCTTCTGGTTAGTTTGGTTCTTTTTCCTGACATACTTTGAAGTAATCAAGGCGATTCAATGTACAACAAGTATTATTTCCCCCTTGGTTACTGGGATTACATTTTTCTGGAAACCTTGCGTGATAATATTGTGTGTAAAGAAAAGGTGGTGATAAGGAAAGAGGTGATAAAGGTGATGATAGAGAAGAAGTTAAGAAAAGAGGTGATTGAGATCTTAAAGACGAAAGATATGATGATAAGGAAATAGGTGACGATGAAGATGATGATAAGGCAAGGAAACAGGATTGCATGCAAGCTGGCAGGCGGATTAGCAGGTAGGTTGGAAGGTAGACAGGAAGGCACATGGGCAGAGAGGCAGGGAGGAAGAAAATTAGGTAGGTAGTTAAGCAAACTGACAAGCTGGTACAGTATATAGAAAATGGAGATGAAAAGTGATTGGCGAAAACTATGGTAATGAAATGATCGTATAGAGGGAAATGAAAGGGGGAAGTAAATAAACCCAGAAAAGCTCACTGTCTTGAAAGAAGAAACGATAAGAAGGGAGGTGTACACTGATAACAATAATAAAAACATGATAATTTAAAAAGGGAGCCGAGAGGGAAAACAATAAGAGAGAAGTAGAAATACGTTACAGATAATGCAATAGTACACTTTTGTTACAGTGGAACCTCCGCCTTCATTCCTCCAAATTATATTAAGAAACAACAGGACCAGATTAACGAAAGATTACAGTGTTTTTCGTATTTTTATATTGACTAACAGATAAGAGGAAGACACACATCAAATGCGATCTTTGCTTTGAACTAAACTATGGAACAAATACAGAAAAAAAAACAGAAAGGACTGCACATATATAGCCTTCATCGACCTTGGAAAGGCTTATGATCGACTCCCAAGGTCAAAAGTTTGGAGGTGCCTGAGGCGGAAGGGAGTGAGTGAAAAATATGCGAGACTTATCTAAGATATGTACAACAATGTAACCTCACATGTCAACAGTTGTGGAGGGATAGCGGAAGAGCTTGGTATAAAAGTTAGACTACATCAAGGATCAGCATTGAGTCAATATATCTTCCACCTAATAATGGATGGCATCAGAGAAGAAGTACGAGAGGAGGTACCGTGTTCAATGCTCTTCGCAGATAACATTGTCCTGGTGTGCAAGACGAAGGCTGAATTGAGGAGTAAGTTCTCCAGATGGAGGAAGGTTTTCGAAGACAAGGGTTTTAAGATAAGCAGAACCAAAACTGAATATTTGCGATTCAATGGAAGCGAAGACGAAGAGGAAAGGAAAATGAACGATGAGTTCACCAAGAGAGTGCCTGCATACTTTCAAATACTTGGGCTCACATGTTACGGAGACCGGGGAACTTGATTTGGAGATTGGCCACAGAATTCAGTCAGGATGGAATGCATGGAAAGAAGTATTAGGGGTCCTGTGTGACAGAAAAATAAATGCAAGATTAAAGGGAAAGGTGTATAAGACTGCTGTTCGACCCGCCATGCTGTATGGTAGGGAAACATGGGTAGTGAAGGAAGCACAAGAAAAGAAAATGAAGGTGGCAGAAAGGAGAATGCTGAGATGGATGTGTGGTGTAACAAGGACGGATATAATACAGAATGAGTAAATAAGTGGGACAGTGAAAGTTACAGATATAAATAAGTAGATGCAAGAGAGAAGATTGAACTGGTATGGACATGTAATGCTAAGAGATCAAAAGTATAGGGGGGCGAAAATTAATGAACATGGAGGTGGATGGGCGCAGAGGAAGAGGAAGAGCGAAATTTAGTCGGAAAGACAAGATGAAGGAAGATATGCAGGAGAAATGTTTAAGAAATGATCACATGAGAGACAGAGCGGAATGGAAAAGACTAGTGAGGAACAGCTACCCCATATAGAAATGGAAACCAAGGTGAATAAGAATATTGACCAACAGAAATTGAAGAAAGATTGGGAAAATGACTAAAAGGAAGAATGAAACAAAATTATATATACAAAGAAAATACTGTTCTTTTCTTTAACTTAACCAAAATGAATTGAAGAGCGGTTGAGATTGTACCGGCTAATCATACTACATTTGATAATTTACTTATAATACTTACATACTTACTTACCCTCACTTACATACACATACATACACATACATCACATGATGCCTTGAAACTGCTAACATAGACATTACAGTGTTGGATACAAGACCACCAGCTCGATTGGAACCTCTGATACGTTAGCACCATAGGAGAGCACCATCTTGCTCCTCCTAAAGCCTCAGTCTGCTAGAGATAACCATAGCCTTAACACGTTATCTTAGCGTATATCTTTCTCTCTTAAAGTTAGCTCCAAATCTAACTTTTAACCCTTTTTTATGACTCTGTACACAACTTCTAGGGTTATAAATAAAATTGTGTCAACTACAGATAACGCTTGCTCTATCTCCACCATAATTATAGAAACCATATAATTAAACCAAACTCCGAAGAGACTACAGCCTACAACCAAACTTCAACCAGTCGCACATCCACGTAATTATACCACACAACAAAAACCCTGGTGTAAGTGTCTCTCACAGAACACGACAAGCCTGAACAGGATAATGACTGCAATTTGTCCTTACCTTTGATTGATGTGTGTGTAGGTGTGTGGCAGAGACAAGGGTATGTGACATGATGACTACATCCACACACACCCACGCACACTAATCTTGTCTGGATATCATTCTGTGTGTACACGCAACAAAAAAACTATGGCTACACCCTCTGCGCGATACAAAATGACACCACGAATGAAGGTTTTTGATAACATACGCAGGGATACTAATGTGAGAAGGCTGTTATCAAAAACCTTCATTCGTGGTGTCATTTTGTATCACGCAGAGGGTGTAACCATATGTTTTGCTGTTGTGTGTACTATATACTTAAAATAAAGAACTACACTCTCTGCTTTACATGACCACTAATCTTTTTATATATGTATATATTTAAAAAATCATATAGTTCGTGTGGATTAAAATGTAAACACTTATTTTTCCTAGATTATCTTTAAGGGGGCAATAAAGAGTTGGTATATTAAAGCGCCAAAATTTCCTCCAGATGTGTGCCAGGAAACAAGACCAGATGTAATTGCTTCAGGTTTACCGCATAATTATTTGTTTGAGTATCGGTCCATTTCATATTAACATTGTTCTGGGACTGTTTATTGGTTAGATATATTGATATTATTAATATATTAACGGAAGGGGATAACCTCTCTATAGTAAAACGGAGGGCCTCTGATTCCTCAAAACTATCCCGGGAAACAAGTCACCTCAGTATTACTTAAAATGGATCCGACATAAATAGGAGAATCCATAGCCCTCCACTGTAGCACATAACAGTTCCACCGATAACCCCTATTCATCTCTTTGGGGCTATATTTCTAGTTTTACGATCAATTGATAATAAAATTATCTCAAATATAATTATGTATTCCTTTAATTGTTTTTCTTTCTTAACTAATTGTCTCTTTTATATTTTTTTTTTTTTTTCATTAATGTATCTTTTTTTTTCAGAATGTGTGACTGGAGTAAATGATAATGGAGGAGATAACTTGAAATGTGTAGCGAAAGGAAACTGTGTGCATGTAATATTTTTTTTTTTTTTACATAAAGAGGTAAACAAGTATACATGGGTAGTTGAAAGTGATGTAAATCATGAAACAAATCTAACTGATTAGGTTTGGGTAGAAAGGGAGGTGAGAATGTTGATTTTTTTATGTGATATAAGAGTCATGCGAGGTTTGAGTGATAGTTTGTCCGGCTATAAAATTGTTGTATGTAAGGTGGTTGTAGATGGTGGATGTGGCAAGAAACACAGCAGGAGGGAAAGAGGAAAGAGAATATGGGTTGAACATTTTTGTAACACTCGTGCAATTCAGAAGTAATACGAAATAAGAGTAAAGGATGAGCTTCGGTTGGAAGGAATGGAGGAAATTGATATTGAAGGCTTATGGAAGGTTTACAAGGAGAGCTTGATACTAAATGCAAAATAAATATCTGGAGAGGCCAAAGTTCCTAATGGCAGGAAGGATACAGCGTGGTGGGATGCTGAAATAAAAAGAGAGGTTGAGGTAAAGCTACGGAAATAATTAATGTGGATAAAAATAATAATGAAACTCAGTGCTGAAAAGAAAAAAAGTATGCAGAAAGTAAAAGGTATGTGAAAAGGTTAGTGAAAGAGAAGGAAAGGAGAGCAATTGAGGAACTGGGAATGAAAATGAATGGAAATTTCAATGAACACAGGCAGCTGTTCTGGAAAGAGGTCAAGAAATGTAAGAGTGAAATTGGGAAGATGGTTGGGAGTGTGAAGGATTGGAATGCGAGACTAGGCTACTCACGGATACAATTGACAAGAGAGCAAGGTGAAAGGAATATTATGATTGATTGATTGATATTAGGCGCCGCAACAGCGAGGTCATAATTATAGCGCCAGAAAAAGGTAATATAAAGGTGTGACAGCAAGCAGTAAAGAAATAGAAAGATCAAGAATGCAAGGAAAGAGTGAAAACGACTAAATACAACATGTAGGCAGCTGAGAAAGAAAAGGCATGAAAGTGACGAAGCTGAAAGGAATATTATGAAGAATTAATGAAGAGTCATGGAGAAAATTTTGCTATTAATAACATGATTAGTTTTGGTGAAATTCAAAGGGTGAGACCTAGTGTTAGTGTAGATATGTCTATGGCAGACAGAAAGTAGTATATAATTTAAAGAATGGTAAACCAGCAGGAGTAGATGAAGTGACTGCTGAAATAAATAAGTGTAGTTTAGACTATGGAGTGGTTAAGGTGGATATGTCAATTGGCATGGGTGTCTGGTGATATTATGTACTATCGCCTCCAATAATTATGACCCACCCTTCTCGATACCTCTATCTGCGTGATAGGTTACATGTAGTATTGGGGGTGGAGGGAGAGGAGAGTCTGTTTGTGGGGGATGAATGGGGGATATCTCAATGGTAACCCACATGATGAATCGAATCTCGACTTCCCGATTACAAGGGAGATCTTTCAGTGTGTTAATTGTATTATATATATATCGTTTGTCTTCGTCAGTTGGTTTCACATTTCGTGTTATAAGAAGACGAAAGGATCATATAACAACTTATAACACGAAATGTGAAACCAACTGACGAAGACAAACGACTCAACATAATCATCTACTACAGGACCAAGAAAACTTGCCACCTACTACTCCGAAACAGACCCCGACAAACCTAAAACATATTTCAACGGAAGAATGTCGTTTATAGGTTCACTTGCAATAGAGGGAACTGAAGCCCTCCCATCAACCTATATCGGCATGATAACCATGAAATTGTCTCGGCGACTAAGTTACCACCTAACCTCCGGAGCACCTAAGAAACACCTCAGACAAGACCATGATTTATCCCTCACCAGAGCAATGCTAGAAAACCACACAGAAATATTGACAGCAAGCGAAGACCAGCGACGTTTACCACTCCTCGAAGCCCTATTTATAAAAGAAAATTACCCGAACCTCAACATACAAGCAGACGACCTCCGAGCTCTACCAAGCTCACGGTGACCACCTACCGACCAATCAGGGCCAAGCACATCAGGTAGCAACCAAATAAATAGCGCTCCACCCACCCAACTGACAGCACTTCCCACCTGACACCACAGAGGAAACACACCACTGAAGAAGGGATCAGAATTCCCGAAATCTCGATCTGGTAGAAAATGCAATGGAAGGAAGAAGAAGAAACAGCTATGGAGAAGTCATCAACGACCTACCACAAGAGCAGAAGACTATCCTACGCAACATGGAGAACCTGCTTAGAAAAATACACAGTGCCAACCATGCTATCACTTTATATATATATATGGATTAAGAAAACTTGTCGTTGTGTGTTATGATAAGCTATAATATTATTTACCTCAGACAGCCTACACCTGTTTGACAATAATATGTTAATTTATAAAAACAATTATTAACGACAGGTTGCTTGAATCGTCACAGTTATATCTCTTGAACCGTGAGGGTTTTACATTATCTGATTTAGATATTTAGAAAAGGAGGATTTAAACCAGTCATATATTTACATTATCTGAATTTCCCATTCAGTATACAACAGCAACTATCCATATGAGTCACCTGTGTTTAACACAACTCATTCATATTCTCGTGCAAACTGGTACTCTTGTCGATATTCGAACCCCACATGATAAAGATAGAATTCGTTACAGCCCACTTTCAGCACATGTTGACCAGTATTACATTTCCCTTACATACTGAATGGGAAATTCAGATAATATGAATACATAACTTTTGCGAGAAACTTTAATTCATTTGGGGTACAAATGTTCAGTGAAATCACCAAGCCAGTCTTTAGTTAAGGACCTTGTGATCATGTGTGACACTTGGTGGCTTCTGATTTCTTCTGACTAGGCCTCGAAACAAGCTCCTTCAATATAGATGGTGTTTCGTGGCAATAATATTATTGAAGGACTCAATATCCTCCAATATTCTGACATCAGAGGGTGCCTTAATCATAGAGTTACGCAGAGACATCACTCATAATTACTGCTACATTAGGGAAACATCATGGATGTAATCATTATAATGTTATATGTCGCCAATTCAATTTCTGTATTATAATTGCTATAATGTATAGTTGCGTTCAGGAGTAATGCTGCACTCTGGGCTCGTGGAAAAAAAAAAATCTTTGAAAAGCCGCGAGTGAACACCGTAAACTTGCATGCTCGGGATGGAGCTGGCTGCTCGCATCTTACAGTAATATCATGTTGGGTAATTGTAATCGGGTTGTGGACATCGGCGAGGTAAAGCAATTTACTAATTATTTGTAAAATGAAACATCATACAAATTTAGTTCTCCAAGCAACCCATGATCTTAATACTATTTATTAGAAATAATAGTAAAAATTAAAACAAGAATAATATTAAACAGGTATTATAATAATCGAAAGCATCAATACAGAAGCTTCACAGCTGTAATGGGTGACGAGTTTGTGTGTGTTAGTAATAGCCAAACAGTCGAAATGTGAAGGGATTTTTAATATTATTGTGCTGCAATTTTAAGTGTTAATAGTACACAATTCTCGTCAATTATATGAGGAGCATATAATATTAGAGTATGGGAAGTCCATGACGATGGGGGCATGAGTTTGAGGTTACTTTGGTGGTGCATGGGATGGGAACCTGAGTGGGCCATGTGTGAATGGTATGAGAAACTTACTGCACGAATTAATGGTTTGGGTGACTAGATTTGAGCCATGGGTGGCTTTCTACCACTACGGCGGTATCTAGAAAGAGGATATGTTATAGTTGAGATGTGGTGTTCATTATAAACTTCACGAATTGGGAAGCAAGTTAATCAAAACAATCCTGTAGCAGCCAAACTTGAACTTACGTAAATGACAAGGAATGAAGCATTGTCTCACGTTATTCGTTGTATCATTGACAGTATATATCATACCAGTTCTGCAGGGTAAGTGAGAAGAAACTGTTCTGAAAAAGATGTCAGTAGCTCTTAATAATAGGGAGATACTTCTCACTCCCTCCGCCCCCACACTGATGTAGATTACGCTTTATTGCCATGAGTTTCCTAGTCTTCGTTTTGCATTGACAACTTGTTTGGAGGGATCAAGATAGCTATTGGTATGCCCTATAATGTTTCATATGCGAAATTGGATATACGGTAATAAGACCGTTGGCATTAAGAAAAATTCTGCTATATGCCAGCAGAGTTTTAAATTTCGTTTTTATAAAAAGAACAATGCAAATTAGTTACATACGTATGGAAGTATAATATTAACTATTTATATATATATAAATGCCCCCATGAGTCAATAGCAAAGTGATTAATATGAAAATAAAGCATTTTTTGTCTAGGGGAGTACGAGCATATAGAACGCTGCTTAGCTGAAGAGAGGTTTCAATTCATATATGTAGAGATATTTAACTATCTTTAAGGCAAATATTCATTGATATTAGTCTAAAATATATTTGTTTACAGGTAGTTTGTGTATATGTGCTTGTATAAAAATATTCCAACTACCATAACCATCTCGAGGAATGTATGTATTTTGTATAGGGTAACAAACCATAATTATGATTAAGAAGCTATATTAATATCAATATTTATATGTACACACACCATAGCAGTTTCATGGATATCACTATGAAGTCAAATGAGCCAGTTTAATAGCCGTGTAATTAAACAGAATAATTTATTGTTGGTTTCTTGCCTGTTTAATGGCTGAAAAAGTTATAGTCACGTACTCTTTACTGATCTCGACGGTGGCTTGCGTATGAACGAATATCAACAAACATCAGACTGAGTCTGTATTGAAGCCTTTTTTGTCGATTGTAATAAATCACACGAGGGCAAAACATTCCCAGCAGAAACAGCGACCACCACCAAGCGGATGCTACAAGAAAGTATGTATCATACATCACTTGGTTGCTGTGTTTGTTATGGTTTTGATTGTTAAGCATGTCGTACTGCAGGCAGCGATTATCTGCTGAAATAATTTATTTTTCTATTATTACCTTTGTTGGTGGTCACTTGGAATATTTAAATTACATTTAAAATTAAAAAAATATTCACATGTATATGTAAAACCGATGAATGTTTAACCATTGAGGCACACACACCAAAAATAGCTCAACACAATAAAACATCATATACTATATTGCTAGCTCATTAATATGCACTCTAAGATGCTTGCTTGAATCTTAAAATAATTATAAATACATTATTATAACGAAGAAGGGTCTATATGCAGATTTTTCCATGTCCCAAATAAAAAAATCTAGAGGTATGTGTTGTCAACCCCTAGATTCACGCTTGATGCGAACGTCCTATTGCATAAAGCTGTTTGTCGTACATATACGCGATAGATAACATGGATAGAGTCTACAAACGATTCGGTTCAGATCACCAATAGACCGTAAAGGAGATATTACTTATTTGCCTGGGAGTGACATAAGGTCCAAAATGGCCTGATGCTATTACTCTTTTTAATGGCATTCACCTAGGATGACACTGCATTCCAACTTGCATTTATTAATAAAACATTTCTTCGCGAGACAAAAGCAATATCAGTGTTTCTCTAAAGCGTTATTACCTTGTATAATATATGGTCTGACAGAAGTAACGTTTTTTTATATTTATTGATATATTTTTTATGCTCGTGTGTATTCCCATTTTTGTGTTGTTTTTTTAGTCGTGTGTATTACAAAATTGCTATGTCAGCAATACTCCACTGTTCGTGTCCCCTTCCCCACGGCGAATATTGTAATTATATGATATAAATAACCTAATATGTATCCTATTCATAGTCAAGATATAATTATGAAACAGTGGGCTCAGGCAACTGTTGAGACATATATAATCGAATATCATAACGAGTATGTTAGAGATAGCTTCCTATGTTCACTGTAGGTAAACACGTTGCTTGCCATGTGTTGCATAGATGATATTATATCAGCCGAATCTTACGTCAGTCATTCTTATCTATACAGGCTGATAATTTAGAAAAGGAGTTTTAATTGGGTTCGAACTAACCCAAGCTATTTCCTGAACCGATGCATAGTCATGACTGGTTGTGGGGCAAGCATTCACATCCACCACGGCCTCCACACCACACGCACCTCCACTCTGGTATACGGCCTTCACCATGAACAGGCGCAATGAGAAGGTAGCACAACGAGGCATGATACTTGGAATGTGGAGAGGTGGTTCAAATCCAACACAAATATCAAGAAGGCTGGGGAGAGCACGGACCACGGTGTATCGGTGGATAAGGAGGTGGTAAGAAAAAGGAAACTTATACAATCGACAACGTGTGAGAGGACCAAGAAAAACTACTCCTGCCCAGGATCAATGCATCATTAATTATGCTGAATCCAACCCTTTAAATAAAGTTGTCGCTATACAGCAACATCTGCAGCTGGACGTTTCCGCAGTAACAATTAGACGACGACTGCACTCAAGTGGTATACATCATCGGACTCCAGCTGAAAAGAAAGACCTGACACCAGAGCACAAAAAAATGAGACGAGCCTTCGCCGAGCGGTATGTGGAGAAAGGGTTGGACTACTGGGGCCGTGTAATATTTACCGACGAAAAAACCTTCGCGTCCACTTGCCTTGGTAAACAGCACTGTTGGAGGAGGAACAATACAAGGTAAGCCTGAATACTTTATATAATATTATTACTACTCGGATCTCATCTCACAAAATGAGGGTTGTGATGATAATGTTTGAACTGTGATAATGGTAATGTTAGTGTGATACTGGAGGATTTAGGTATTATTATGATGGTGAGTCTTGTTACGATGGTGAGGATAGTGATGCAGAGTAATGACGATGAGGGGCAATTCAGAGGGCAATCAGTTCACTCGTTCGGAAAAAGCTGTAATGGACATTCGCATCTTGCCTTAATAATGTAGGATGATAGGTCTTGCGATAGTAAGACAATAGTTTCTCATATCTACAAAATGTCATGTAATGTTACTATATTTCTACTTTATAATTTAAAGTAAAACGAGTCATTAGTCATAGCCCCCCCTCCCCCTAAGGTAGGTATTGCCGGTTACAATAAGTCAATAGTTTAGGGTCAATTGCATCCACTTATTATTGAGTATGTTACCTGTATATGTTTTCGTAGTTATGTGATGAGCATTACATTAATTAATTAGTGTGTCCTTTGTTACCTTAGATTACTGATAAACAAGATATTTCACAGGTGATTTCATATATGTACTGTATGTAATTAACCACACACCTGTCTTCTTTATCTTTGCCACTCCACTAGCGAGTAAGTGATTCACTCTACGTCCTCCGTGGATAACTGATTTAGTAGCGAAGAAATTAGATCAAACGTTTGTAGTGGTGGTGGTGTGGGCGGCAAACGAGACAGGGGAGGGGGAGGGGGGATTACGAAGTTGGGAGGATTAATTAAGGCAATAACGTCTTACATGTTCACTATTATCTTATGGTTCCTCCTTGCCCGTTTGACACTGAATTTATCAATATCATCAAATGGGGCTGGTAAAGGAACCATAAAATAATCGTGAAGATGTTAGATGAACGACACGAGGTCATGATTCGTGACGTATTCGACCGTGTGGACAAGCCTTTATAATGCATTATTATGGTCATAAACCCTTTAAAGCATAACTATAAGTTGGTTAAACTTTACCTATTATTATCATTATACCCACCAAAAAGCACAACATAGAACTAGCAAAAAAAAATGCGAAACAAGTTGGGTAAAATCATTACGTTTTACATTTTTGAAGCATTTAACGACAGTGAGCTCACTGATGTCCGGTTTAAAGTTAATTGAATAATTACGCCATCACAGTGTCAATGTTAAATATACCGTATTGTATCTTCTTTCAATAATAATAATAATAATATAAAAAAAAAAAATAATAATAATAATGATATATCTAGTAGATGGTATTATGATTATGTGTTGCTTGGAGAACTAAGTTTATATGATTTTCCATTTTAGAAATACCTCGCCGATGTCCACAACCTGATTACAATAACCCTACGTGATGTTACTGTAAGATGCAAGCAGCCAACTCCCTCCCGATCATGCAAGTCTACGGTGTTCACTCGCGGCCTTTCAAAAATAATTCCCACGAGCCCAGAGTTCAGCATTACTCCTGAACGCAACTGATATTTTTCAGCACCGATGATGTCAGGAACCTTGGAAACAGTGGTGTAGCTGAAGGGTAGTTATCTTTTTATTCCTATTTATTACTGTTAATATAGATTATGAAATTAAGTAAAAAAAAAAAAAAAGTGCAGTCATGCATTAACTTAGCATTAGTAGTTATATACATACAACATTAACCGCCTTAACTATAGATTGTATACTGATCTGTTATTCACCAGTCAGGTCATTTTACTATCCATCATTGTGATGAAGGTGGATCAAGAAATTTACAGATAGCGTTTTAGAGACGTTGGAAAGACACAAAGTAATACATATTTGGAGGTCACCAGATAAATTGTACTGAAGTGTGATAAATGGTTGAAATCTGAAATGAGAAGAGCAAGGAAGATGTGATACAGTTGTTATTGTTAAAATATCTTGAAACTAGAACAAAAATATGAAATAATTAAACTGGTCATTAAAAAAAATATTTAGTGGTTGGGATTATTATGTGAATTTATTTAAATAATAAGAAATATTGTGTGTTGGTGTTGTATTGGAATTAATGTAAAGTGACAAATGGAGATAAGGGTTAATATTTGTGAGTGTGGGATATAATGTGAGAGGTGGTGGTAATGCCCATTGTTTAGGTAATTTCATAATTGTGGTAATATGTGACACTGGTAATATTTAGTGTTGGATAAGTATACGTAATACCAGGGAGAGAATTTTTTTGTTAGTTGGTGATACTGTATTGTAGGGTATTACGGTGATTTGTTAATTTAATCAGTGATTTTTAATACCAGAACTGAGCTGGTGATATTCTTCATTTTATTGTGTGTAGTATGATTTGTAAATATATGTAAATAGTGCAATAGGCAATTTCACTATCATTATTACGTTTGGGGATTAGTGTCTTGGGGAAGTAATTCCATGTTATTACCCAGCTGACCAGGGATTGAGGAGTATTGAGGCCAAACAGATTTCTACTGTGTACAACATTTGCAGTGTGTGAAGAGTAATGACAGCTGGGGACGTAACACATTATAGAAATAATGCGTGTGACTATAGAGTTCAATACATCTTTGATTCTGTTAAATTTAATGAAGGAGATTACACTTGGTGTCGTTGGCATCTGCTTGTTTAAATTCTCCTTTTCTAAATATCTAAATCAGATAATGTAAAACCCTCACGGTTCAAGTGATGTAACTGTGACGATTCAAGCAACATGTCGTTAATAATTGTTTTTATAAATTAACATATTATTGTCAAACAGGCAGGTGTAGGCTGTCTGAGGTAAATAAGATTACAACTGATTAAAACACACAACGACAAGTTTTCTTAATCCATATATATATATATATATATATATATATATATATATATAATATAATTAACACACTGAAAGATCTCCCTTGTAATCGGAAAGTCAAGATTCGATTCATCATGTGGGATACCATTGAGATATCCCCCATTAGAGGGACATAGAGGTATCGAGAAGGGTGGGTCATAATTATTAGAGGCGATAGTACTGTACCCTAGGACTGGAGAAAGGCAGTTATTGTGCTTTAATAAAAATAAGGGAGAGCAGAGTGTTTGTAAAAAGTTTAGAGGTGATGAACAGGGAAGTTTTCATGGTAGTAGTGAACGTACTGACCAGGTATTTTCTGTTAGGTAGTTGCGAGAATGATAAGAAACTGTTTAGAGCATTTATGGATTTAGAGAAAGTTTATAATAGTGAATGGAAAAGGGTCATGGGAAGTTCTGCAAATGTAAAGTATAGAGGATAGACTGCTGAATGCAGTAAATTATTTTTATAATGTGATGACAGAGGGGAAACTAAGTGATTGATTCCCAATAGTTGTTGGTGTGAGACAAGGATATGTGATGTCACCATTGTTGTTTAATGTGTACAATGGATAGAGTGATGAATGAGGTTGTAACAAGAATATTGCAAAAAAGGGTTGAATTGCTACGAGGGGGAGAAAAATGATCCGTTTCGAACTTGATGTATGCAGATGATGCGTGACTGTTAGCTATTAGGGAGATAGAGCTAGAAAGATTAATGTCATGTTTTGCGGAGGTATCTGAACGACGCTGTTTGGAGTGAATGTGAGTAAGAGCAGGATGATTACAGTGGAGACAGCGGATGAATCAGTGTGCAGTGTGCTTGTGGATGTTGAAATTCTCGAGGTGGTTAGAGAGTTTGGATTAATGGTATATAAAAGAGGAAAGTGTGGGAAAAAAGTCGAACTTGAGTAACACAAGGGAGAAACGTAGCAAGTGTAATGAAGTCACTGTTTAGAAATTAAGGGTTAAGTACAGTGGCTGCAAGAGGATTATACGAAGGACTCTAAGTACCCACTTTGACATACGGATCTGAAACATTGAAATAGCATGATTTTGAGGAATCAAGAGTAAGAGCATTTGAGATGCATATTCAAAGAAGTGTTTGTAGAAATAATAAAAGTGACAAGGTGAGAGATACTAAAATCCACGAAAGTTGTGGTATGAGCACAGAAAGTAGAAGAAAGTATAATGATGTGGTATAGGCATGTAGAAAGAATGGATGATACAAGAGTGGTGAAAAGAGTGTATGAGAGTACTCGATTTTGAAGGGAGGAGATGATGGGGAAGACAAAGGAGAAGATTGCATTACATGGTGAGGGAGTGTGTAAGAAAGTGTGGAATAAATACTAATGAAGCAAATAACTGGTACATGATAATAAATAAATTATACAAGAGTGGAAGAGTTTTACAATTCCTTGTGAACGTTAGGGCTGGCAACTGTTTTATCTTAAAAGTCAACGGATTGGCTCCTTTCACCAAGGCATAGTGCATGGACTTATGTCGTGGATGCAAGAGATTTGTGTGTGCGATCCATTTCACTGTTTACTTTGTCTTTTCTGTATTTGTGATTCCTTTTTCTATATACCCCTGGCACTAGAGCTTTCCCACCCCTTGAAGAAAGGGAAACGGGGTGTTGATAATGAGGATCTTTTCTTTCCTTTTTTTTTTAATTTTCACTGTTTTCAATATTTAACAATCATGTTTCATAATATTATACCTTCGTATAATTTCACTGTTATTTCACGATTCACTATTATTTCACTATTCATTAGTATTTCAAAATTTCGCTAATATTTCACTTCTATTTCGCTATTCAATATTAATTCATTATAATTTATTTTACTGATTGAATATGTTTGTCTGTTTGTTAACTTTTTTCTCTCTGAACTTGAAATACGAATAAAAAACAAAAGGCTAATACAACAATCTAATACATCATTACGAAAAGATTCCTAAGTAAAAACACATTGACAATAAGAAGTCACTTATGGCATCGTGATTGTAGAGGGAGGAAGGGGACAGAACTTAAGAGAGGAAGGTAGGATGGGTGCGTGACAAGAGGACAACCAACACAATTCACGAGTCTCTATCAGGTATGGGGTTCAGGACTTATATGCATACACGAACACATCACACAATATATACCGTCCCATGCATACAGTACATACATACACACACACATACATAAGTATTCACACTGCAAAACATACACGCACACACAGATATAATACAAACCATATACCATACATTACAGACACACATCTCATAAATACATACATACACACAAGTACAAATATTAAAAAAATCGCATACACACACGCAGATAAAATACAAATCATTATGACCTTAGCTAACCTACTCATATATACTTCTATAAAGATATAATAAGTAGAGTATAATGAAGGGGAGAACCTGTCAATTTTTGGTAAAATGGAGGACTACTGATTCCTCCAGACTAACACAGGAAACAAATAAATCACCCTAATGTTATTAGGAGTTCTGTTTCGTGAAATAGTTTGAATAATGCTTTTACTCAGTGTAATTCCTTAAGAGAGTAGTACAGTGTTGGTGGTAAATCTGGAGCAATGGATTCCTGCAAATTATTTCAGCAATCAGGCCACCATTACTTTTGTCAATCAGGTCCTGTGTCTTGGCATGCTTTGTATCCAGGTCTTTTTGAAGTTTCGAATCATTTGACAGACAGACATACTAGTGAACCAATTACAACCCTTATCCTGTTTCATATTTGCTTAAGCTCGTTTAATACTCGATCAAGCTATTTGCAGCAAGCCTGGATACATATTTTGGATTGCGAGGGTACCAAAACTATGCTATTTCCTCTAAAAGTATAAAATATATATTTTTCCTGTCTTTCGTTTGGCAAGTGTTTCGTATACTGTATTTACTACCATTTCTTTCTCCATACTTTTATTTCTTTTCTTCGTACTTTTCCTTTCATTTATTTGCTTCCTCTTGTCTCATTATCCTTCCTTTGTTCTCCTTTTCCTTCCTCCTATACTTATAATCGATTTAATATTATTATTCCTTTCTTCTTTTCTTCGTACTATTCCTTCCTCCTTTCCTTATTTTCCTCCTTATTTTTCCTTCATTCCTTCCTCATTTTGCCTTATTTTTCCTTCATTCATTTATATTCCCGTTATCTTTCCTTCCAACTTTCTCCTTCTCTTACTATTCCTTCTTCCTTTCCTTACTTTTTTATTTTCCCCTTCCTCCCTACTTTCCATTCCTCTTCATTCCTTTTTCTGTTAGCTTTCATTCTTGTTTTCCTTTCCACCTCTTTCTTTTCCTTCCCAATCCTCCCTCTCCTAGTAAATGTTCGCATTCTTTCAGTCTCGGTAGTTTTGCATTATGATTGACATTATTTTTGGTGTGTGTGTGTGTGTGTATAAAGCGAGTATAGTATAATATCTGTTGTTGTTAAGTTAGGGGACAACTGATTCTTCCACCAATATACCAGGAAAGAAGCTATCTCATTATAAGCTTAGGGGATCCGTCTCCCTTGTAGAGTAGTTTGGAGAAATCAGTAGCCTTCCATCTAGTCGACAAATGTTCTTCCTTCTTAAGATGGTAGTATATTTTTGATACATTAGAGTGCCTTGATTCCTCCAAGGGGTATGACAGGAAATAGGACCAGGTCAATAAATAATGGTGGCCTGTTACATGAAATAGTTTGTTGGAATCAGTAGCTCTCCGTATACAACTGTCAAAATATTATCCATCTCAATGACACTTGGCAAAAGCATATTTCCTTACTTATGTGTCAGATCATTAAGGCGGTCTGAAGTACCACAGGTGTTTTGACGCCTTAAGTGAATAGTACAAGTATTTTTCTGTTGAAGTGTACAGTCACGAACACTAATAAATATTCAGGCGTGCTTCGAATAACTAGACATAGTAAATAAATGCACAATAAAATTTCCATTGGAAGTATTTCGTTGGTGAATTAGCCTGTTCAAAGATTTAACCAAAGCTGTATACTTATGAGTGTTCGTGACTGTACATTAAACCCCAATTTTGTATAGAGGGCGACTCATTCCTCCAAACAATGTCACGAAACAGATTCAGTATTAGTAACCCTGAGGTGATGTTTTCCTGGAAGAGTTTGGTAAAATCAGCAGTTCTTGAGTCACCTTGGTTACACTGAGTCACATAGGGTTGCAACTTATACGAGGAAACAAATCAGATCAACTAAAAGTAAAAACGCTTGTAAGAATAATTATCTCCGAAAATGCTAAAACTAGGCTATACCACCCATCATCAACCTATCCCAACCCAACTCAATCTATCCTAACCTAACAAAGCAATAAAATCACTGCCAGTCAAGGAGCTAAGATAATATTCAAGAGTTAATATATAATTTTTGATATTAAAAAGCCCCAACTCCAACGTTCAGTCGGCCTCAGGTATTCGTATACCTCACTGTAACATCAAGGGTTCGTAACTAGAAAATTTAGTACATTAATTTACTAACACATAACACTTCTAGTAATGTTATTTGGCTAATACTTGAATCAGTCAGTAGAACACTCATTACAATATATGCAGAATATAGACTTCTTTTAACGGGACCAGTACACAAACATAATGGTGGTGGCCTGTTGCTTGCAAAAGGTTGGAGGAATAAGTTGTTCCAGATTTACCATCGACACAGTATGGTCCCCTTAATTAATATTCAGTAGATATTTAAGGGATACAAAGTTTGTTTTGAATTAATTGGAGTCTATGTAGCTCTCTGAACAGTAAAAAAAAAAATCTAATTGAATATTAATGTGGTGTGATTTCTGGCACAGTTCGAGTGATCACTAGCCTTCCAATTTATCAAAAAGAGGTTCTACCCTGATTTTAATAAACACTTAATTAAACAGAAAGTAAGTTTACTATCCACCTCAGGTTTCTTTGTGAGACAGACGGCGCGACGGGGCAGTAGGCAGGAAGGCAAGAGATGGGGAAGATAGAGAGAATAGCACAACGTCCTCTCACAACAGATACTGGCAATCGACTGAGCTAGGCTCAGGGCCGCTCAGCTGATAGCTAGACACTGAGCTTCAGGGTTGCCAGAATGTCTGGCCAAAAGTAGCGGAATTATGCCTAAAAATTAGCGAATTTCAAGCAAATGTAATCCAATATTTATATGAGAATCAGACTTACCATTCCGCAGATGTTCCTCATGTTATCCATGCTTGTACTGCTGGCAAACCTCCCTGATATTCCAAACTGTATGCTAGCATCACATTTACTTAGTTATTTTGTACTGGTTTCTAAAATATATTTTTTTTTTTGTTATTTGCTTTCACCTACGGCAACTGAAAATCACTAACTAAAAACAACCAAAGTAAAGTACCGGGTGTTGCTAAAAAAAAAAAAAAATCAATCCTCATCAATATCCCATTTCCTTTTTCTCAAAGGGATAAATTCAGGACCCTTGGCAGGCAAAAGGTCCAGCTCCGAGGCTCCTATATGAACCTTTAATGGGGCCTTTGTTTGAGAGCAAGGTCCCCAACTCTCACTCCTACATGACTGAATCGTAGGGAATGCACTGGTGCAATCAGCCTCGTATCCATTACGAAACAATTTTCACTTCATGTAAATGTATTAACTGCTCAAGTAAAAATAAAATTGTTACAATCACAGCATTATAATTTGTTTTGAATTTCATAATGAAGTTTCAATCTCGAACCGTTTGACTTGAAATTACCACCAGTAACCTCACAATACCTCATATTTGGCATTGAAGCCTATTCTGGGTCATAAGAATTCCGAATTACAGGTAAACTAAAATTGATATTACTGTAGTTCGCTACCAAACAAACAGAAAATGAGCCGTATTATAGATTATAATATCATATAATTATTGTCCATTGTAATAATTTTTGATCAGTCTACAGTCAGAGCTTAAGTGAATAAAAATATCAGCATCTTTTTGTGTTATATATTTTCCTTGTTTTTTTCATCCAACGGCATACAATATGTGCATTACATATTTATAAAGCGGTAAAACACTTTGGATGTAATTGAGCACATTGATTATTTCAGTGATTTCTGTTCATACTAATTTGGACACTAATTTGATTTCTACAGTGTACAGATGTGGACACATGAAACAGACACACATCAAAAGGGTTCCTTACTCGTATTATGACGCATATATAGAGTGGGACACGTCGCCTCTACATACGACAACAACAACGACAAAGTCTAATCCTGTGTGTGTGTGTGTGTTTATCAACAAAAGCTCTGTTCACACGTTTCCACTCTTATAATGACTTCTTTGAGATTCATATAAACAAGATTTAATAAAGCCAACAATAATAATCAGCAGTTAAAAAGAAAGAAAATAAGAAAGCGAGCATCAACACAAGTAATATAACAAATCCTACATTGTCTCAACACACAGCGAATCCACTTATAATATACAACTTATTATAATATAATGTACACTTGCAATCCAAAATTTGTATCCCTGGTCTTGTTGAAGTTTCGAATCATTTGACATACTCCAGTGGACCAATTAGAACGCATATCCTTCTTCATATATGCTTGAGCTCACTTAAGTTAATACTCGATCAGGCTATTCGAAGCAAGCCTGGATACATATTTTGGATTGCGAATGTACAGCCGGCTCCACTGCCGCGAGGGCCCCTGTAGTGTTGTCAGCGTTCAGTCTCCCAGTCGTGAACCACACACTTCGGTCCGAGATACACATCTGAAGCACTCACTAGTGAGAGAGAGATGGATATGGTGGTTGGCAGGCTTGTATGATGAGCGAAACGAATAACAATGAAACAATAATGTGTATGTAAGGAATTTTGTGTTCATGCGGATGTAACATAGTCACCAAGTGATTCCTGATGTATTAATTTCCTATATTTCATGGTGTAGAATGTTACATTGTACAGTATTGCTCGATAAATCAGTTGTTGATTTACTATTAAGATGATAAATGGAGGATATCATGATATGGGAACATATATCATGCACGTTTGGCCAGTTTATAGATGTCATGAAAATATTGATATAATAGGTATCAGAGCCATTTTTCTTGCCCCGGTATCAAACTCAGCAATATGATATTTGTGAACCACATTCTCTAACTTAATGACTTCGTTAACACTTGAGGAATAATTACATAAGAACTGAGGGTATTAAATAATCGAAGTGATGGCACCATGAACTATCAATCATCTGGCCTCTTTAATGATTACATCAAATAAAACCGGGATCAGTAAATCCTATGCATTGCCCGTAATATATTCGGTATGCAAGGATGGAAACTGAAGTTTGGTGGTAACACCCATTATTACAAGTCTAACAGACGTAATTCATGTTATTTCTTTTCCCACGAGCTGGGAATAGCCTTGTAGACGAGGCTTTTGCAATTCTTGTGCAGAGTGTAGATGCACTCTTCCTTCGCTTCCACCCCCATCTTCTCTTTCTCTCTCTCTCTCTCTCTCTCCTTTTTTCCTGGTCGACCGCCCGCTTGCTCGCTACTCCGTGTGTATTAGCGTATTCAAGTGTATTTAAGTGTAATTCCGTGTATGTGTTAGCGTGTTTAAGTGTATTTAAGTGTAATTCCGTGTATGTGTTAGCGTGTTCAAGTGTATTTATGTGTAATCCCGTGTGTTCAAGAGTAATCCCGTGTGTTTATTTCAGTGTAATTCCGTGTGTGTGTTAGTGGGTGTTCAGTGTAAACCCGTGTGTGTATTTCAGTGTAATTCCGTGTGTGGCTTTCAGTGTAATTCCGTGTGAGCTACCAGTTCCGACTCTCGCATCCGAAACACCTGCCAGTAAGAGTAAGGGTTGATGGCAGGTGTTTCGGAACTGGTAGCTCACACGATGCCGGATGTATACGATGGCAATACTGAACTGGTGAAAGCGGGAGTGGAGGAGACTGTACAATGTTACCAGAAGCGATATCACACGAGTTAAAAGGCGTCTTTCCGGGGGGGGGGGGGAGTCTTTACTTTTATGAGTGAACCAGTCGGTATTCCCCCTCTTGGCTGGAGCCATGGCCAGAGGAGAGTAGGGAATCGAACAACCCCTCCCTCCAACCCTCACCCTCTACACCAGGGGTTCTCAAAGTGGTCGATGAATAGCCAAGGGGTCGAAAGGGGGTCGATGAATAGCCAGGGGGTCGATGAATAACCAGGGGGGTCGGTGAATGTTTACTGTTAGGGTCAAACGGACCATTGAAGCCTCCAATTTGAAGTTCTCGATTATCAATGTTAGTAAAAATCTGAAAAATACCAAGACACCATTAGATTAAAAAAATTATATCAACAAGCACTGGGCTTCGCCCACCACGGCTGCGCCGTGGGTGCTTTTGCCTGCGGCGCTGCTCGCTGCGCTCGCTTCCCCCCACTCGCGGCTCGCTTCGTTCGCCCCTCTACCCCCCAATCAGATGTCACATCAGGTAGTGAAGATGTTAATACTTATCTCTGCTAAGTATAAAGGGCAATGTCTCTTCCACTTAATAGTGAGGATGTTAACACTTATCATGAAGTCACACCGGGTAGTGAAAATGATAATACCTATCCAGATGTGTTGAAGTGTCACAATTTATCATGGAATGAACCATGAGATTTTTTGGAATTTTTGGGAGTTGGGGATTGTTGCATTTTTTATAAGATTTTTTGGGAGTTGGGGATTGTTGCATTTTTTATAAGATTTTTTGGGAGTTGGGGATGGTTGTATTTTTAAAGATACACAAGCACTGGGCTTCGCCCATCACGGCTGCGCCGTGGGTGCTTTTGCCTGCGGCGCTGCTCGCTACGCTCGCCCCTCCCCCACTCTTGAATTCACAGTTCAGACAAATAGGCCAAAAAATTTCAGTAAATCTTCAGAAATTTCAGCAGCGCTGAGAACACTACCTTCAACCAACCTCTCCCCCTCATCGTCTCTCGCAGCTCTACTGTCCGTACAGTACCAGGGTTCGTAAAGGATGCATTCCTACATGTCAACTATACTACTACTACTACTACTACTACTACTACTACTACTACTGATTTTGGCATCGGTGTTTTTTTCCATGAATTATTAAAAGCTAGGCTGCTAGGGGGTCAACAGAAAATGTGCAACTTCATTGGGGGGTCTACGAGTTAAAAAGTTTGAGAACCCCTGCTCTACACACACCATCTCCACCTTCACCCACACCCACCCAAGCCCCGTTAAGAAAGTTGCTGGTTAGGCGTGATATCACTCACGTATTGATGTTAATATTTATTATTAAACACTCACTTGAATTAACAATACCATCAACACCACACCAGGAGGAGCTAATCTGCAATAATGTGTTAATGTGACGTTATGGAGATAACAAATTCATATGAATGCAGTAAAAAATATACAAACCATAAATATAACAATTAATTGGTTTTAAAATCAGTAAATAATTTACATATGTCCAGTGAATGTGTTATTCCAATAATATAAGATATATTACAGTCCATCACCACCACAACCCTAACACTCCATTGTAACGCCAACGAACAAAAGCTCAAACACGAAAGAATCAACCAACACGTTTACGAACTGTATATTGCTTTGCCATATCAATGTAGATATGCCTTTAGTATCAGTATAAGCAGTATTCTCCTTCATGTCTAGTTTCTCTATCGTCCATGTGAAAATATGGACGATATACCACACCTTATCTGGTTTACATAATATTTGAATCAAGATAAGCACGTTTCTTGACACTAATGAACAGGTAATTTGGATATTATTACAGGTTACAGTATCATATTATTACAGGTTATGGTATCATTATGTATGAATAAATACCCTACAAGATTTCTGAAGATTTCTTTCCCTCTTCCCAAAATCATCATACCTACCGTCGTGTCCTTCCTTGCTGGGAGTGGAGAACTTTCCAATGGCTTACTATATTTAGGGAAGTTTGGTATCATAGACAGAATGAGATACACTTTTGATAACAAAATAGAATGCTAGTTGTCGCATTTGACATTCATTTGAGCAATTAAGTAGTCATATTTAGCCCGTGTTATTAATTAATGTGTTACAACTGTGGTTATCTAAATAATTACAGCAGAAGCTAGCAAACACCCCTTTACAGAATAAAATTAATCGTAAATGCATTTTACTTTTTATTCACACATGGAGGATTATCAAACTTAACATAAAGGATGACCTGATATGAAATTATAGTAATTACAACATCTGCTAGACATGGACTATTAAACTTGAGCCCCTCCAGTCATCCAATGCTACGTAATACAGTACGGTTTTTTATAATGTTTTCAGCTATTAAACACAAACAAAAATAAATCACACACATAAAACATAGCTATCAGCGAAAAATGTGCAGATCCTTGAGGATAAATAACAATATAACTCGTTACTATAGGAAGTGGCGATACCATTGTTATGGCATAAAGTTTATTACTTCACATTTGTAAGATAATTATTTCACAACGTTAATGTCCACTCCAACCCCCTTCTGCATTTATGACATCCGTCAGGCGTGATTGGAGGGAATCAACAATATTTGAACAAATATTAGGGGAGTGTCTGAAACCTTCAAATATTTCCATGCTTTTCCTCTCTGTAATCTCTCTGGTCTTCTCTTCTACACCCCAGTCCCTCCTCATTAACCCCCAAAGGTTCTCGATAGGATTTAAATCACAGCCTTTCGTTTTGTGTATAACTATAGAGGGACTACAAATGGAAGTAACTTATGTTAGTGAGGAGATGAGATGAGACTTAGAGCAAAAATAATGAGTGATTAAAGGGAGTGGGGAAGTTGTTAGGAACACGGTAGGCGATAACTTTTAATGAAACCCAATAATACACTTGACATGACTAATCATTGGTTGATAAGGGGATCGGTGGATGAATGACTGACATTATCACTCTGGCTTTGTGACACTAAGATATTGGATGTTGCTATATGTGTTTCACATCTTCGATTTAAACACAAACAATTCGTTCTCCTATGAATATGCGGCATCCTATTTACTACCAGTTCATTTTCAACACATGGATTTCCAAGCATATTACTTCATTATTTTTACTATGCTGATAATCCTACATGTGTGAATAAAAAGTAAAATGCATTTACGATTAATTGTATTTTGTAAAGGGGTGTTTTCCAGCTTCTGCTGTAATTTAGATAACCACAGTTGTAACACATTAATTAATGAAATAGACTAAATGTGACTACTTAATGCTAGCCTCTGGCTAGCACAGTGGTAGAGGTTGTGGCTGCAATTCTGCAGCCGAGCGTTCGATCCTTGCTCGGGACACGTTAAAAATGCCACTGATGCCAGAGGTTACCACCCCTGTGAGCAGGGGGTGGGGGGGTTTGAGTCGGCTGTCTGAGGTGTGACAGCAAGCAGAAAGCAAATGAATAGAAAAGAGAGACAGTTGAAGAACTGAAAGATGGGAACCATTTATTCTGCTGGTCTCTCTCTCACTAGCGACCTTCCTAGCATGGGAAACCCTCTCTCCCCGAAATCGGGGCCGAGCAGGGGCCGGATCCCGCCAGGTCTCAGAGACACACAAGCCCCTCCAACCACGTCAAGGCGGTTCCCGTTGGGGGGTTTACTATCATCTGGGGTTTCATGATATAACTGGAGTACCATTTCAGTAAATACATGAAATCCCTAGATATTTTAGTGGTTTCATGAAGTCCCTAAGTGAAACAGTAATTTCACGAATCCCCTGAAAGTCTTAGGGATTTCACAAAATCCCTAGTTTCACAATCTTACTGTAACATATACACGGACATTCACTGATAGTTGGTTTTCATGAGTCTCGGCGAGAATATTAAGCTGTATCTGTCTGGTAACTTTCAGGTCCAAATGATGTGCCTGGATATTGTGCACATGAAACCGACATAGGTACAGCCATAATCATATAACTACCGACACTTCCCTTCCATCGTGCAAATAAATCAATATCATATCAAATATAATCATAGAACACCTTACGTCAACTCAACCCCCTCAATTATTATATGTGCTGTTGCAATATCATACACGTGTTGTTGTTTATTACCAAAATATGTACTACTACGACGGAAGGAAAGTGTCGGTGGGTATTTGATTTTGACTGTACAGTACACGAAAAGGATTGCACTGAGTCATTACTGCTGGAGACCAGAAAGTAGAGTGTGAATGAACATTATATTATTCTCAGGTTATGGTTAGGTAAAGGTTTGGTTACGGTCCGCTTACGTGCTTGTATAATGTGACTCAACCGCTATTGGCTGTAACTGTACATCCTCCTCTCTCCCGAACGATCTCTTCCCACTAACAGATATTTTTACAGTGGAGCGTAGACGAGCCAGTAAAGTCGTTACAACAATATAGGCAGACAAAACAATAAGCGTTTACATCCACTCACATTATATTATAGAAAGAAATGTTATTGTCTCCAGTTACTTACTCTCTTTGTCTTAAACACACACACGCACCTCTCTCTCTCTCTCTCTCTCTCTCTCTCTCTCTCTCTCTCTCTCTCTCTCTCTCTCATATAATGAAATAAATATTCTAACCAGAGGATGAGACAGTAAATTCATTCAGCATTAATAGGTCTCGATATGAATGTGTGAATATTCACCAGAAGTTAGCCCTATAATTTATATTCTTTATAATCATTTATTCATATACAATTGTTTATTAATTTCTTAAAAGGTATCAAAAGCAAGTAATACTAAATAAAATATAATAATTATTCTATATGCTATGTTTAGCTAATGAATATTATATTGTTACCATGATTCTTTAAACAGTGGTGTGCCAGTTCAGTAAGTAATTATAGTAGCTTATGCTTTACAACTACATTATAAAACGTCGAAACAATTTCTACCATCAATGTGTTACATAATCTCGCGAAAAGAATAATCTTTCGCTTACCCCTTTGAATGGTAGGCTTATGTGCTAATATATGAGAGTGGTTGGGATTAATGTAAATGGAATGACGATTGGAGAGAGATAGTGGAGTGTGCTAGGAGGAGTAGAATAGATGTGTGTGGTATAACTGAAACGCATTTGAAAGGATGAGGGTTGGAAGAGAGTGGGGATGGAGGGAAGAGTGTGTTATGGGAAGGAATGGAAGGAGGGGTAGTATGGACGGGTATGGATGAAAAGAGTAAAGGGAGAGGAAAGGAAGGATGTGAATTGTTGGTGTCTGGGAGGGTGTGGAAAGGAATATTGATTGATTGATGGATATTAGGCGCCGCAACATCGAGGTCCTGCGCCAGAAAAAGGTGATTGAGAGGTGTGACAGCAATCAGGAAGAAAATAAAATAAAAGGAGGGACAGTTGAAGAACTGAAAGATGGGAACTATTTAGTCTGGTCTCTCACTGGCGACCTTCCTAGCATGGGAAGCCCTCTCTCAAGGATATTGGGGCAGAGCAGGGGCCGGAGCCCCCTCTAGTCTACCTCGCCAGGTCTCAGAGACATAAAAGCCCCCCCACCTCGGCAAGGCGGTTGGAAAGGAATAGATGGGCATGGAAGGAAGGGAGCAAGAATAGTATGGATCATGGCCCAGGTATACCTGGGCCATGGTATGGATGACTGGTAAGATTGGAATGCGCAGACCAAAGTAGGAAAGGAGAAAATGAAAGAGTTTTGGAATGAAGTAATTGACTGCCTGAGGAAGTTTGAGAGTGGGAGGAGGATAGTGATGATAGGAGACATGAATGGGAAAGTAGGGGATGACAGAAGAGGAAATGTAGTAGGCAAGTGGGGTGTGAATGGATTAAATGAGAATGGTGAGTGCCTGGTGGATGTGTGTGCCGAGGCAGGGTTGTTCCTCGCCAACACCTGCTTCGAGCACAGACTGATCCACAGGTACACGTGGAAGAGGAGAGATGAAAGGTGTGAGCAGATGAGTCTGATTGATTACGTAGCTGTTGATGAAAGGTTAAGGAAAGATGTAATGGATGCAAGAGTGGTGAGAGGCATGTTCCAGTGCTCTGACCATTATGCGGTGTTGGCAAGGATTAGGGTCCGGGCAAAGTGAGAGTATAGAAGGAAGGATAGAGGGGGTAACGAAAGGGAGGTAGCAAGTGGAAGATTGAATGATAGTGAGTACAAAGAGGTATATAAGAGGAGGGTGGGTGAGGTGCTTGAGGATGCATGGTTAATTTCGTTAATTACTTACATAAGTAAAGAAATTATTATTTCAAAAGGTAGGGAAAATTACGGGTAATTTAAACATATAATAAATTAATTATGAACCAAAACGTGAACTACATTCTCCACCAAATCATGACGTCATTATCCGATAATCAGGGTGAGGGGGAGTGGGATGGGGGTATGGTGTTAGGTGGGGTAGGAACAGGGGTTTGAAGGAGGGGGTATGGGTAGAGTGGATGAGGGGTAGGGGGGAGGGCAAGTCAACACAGTAACCCTCTTTATGGACTGCCATTCAAACATTAATTTTGAGCCAACATTCTCTCTATAAGTGATGCCAAGCATGGGGAATTTTCACTAGACATAGAGAATCAGAGGTACCAATGGCCGCAATGGGGATATTATAGAAATTTCATCAAGCAGACATAGCAACACTGCTCTCTCTCTCTCTCTCTCTCTCTCTCTCTCTCTCTCTCTCTCTCTCTCTCTCTCTCTCTCTCTCTCTCTTTAAAATAGAGAGATAGATATAGATAGATAGATAGATAGATATAGATAGAGAGGTAGATATAGATAAAGAGATAGATATAGATAGAGATAAAGATAGATAGATAGATATAGATAGAGAGATAGAGAGATAGATATAGATAGAGAGATAGAGATAGATAGATAGATATAGATAGAGAGAGAGAGATAGAGAGATAGATATATAGAGAAATAGATAGATAGAGATAGATAGATCCCCGGACAACGTCTGGTATCGCTGCTAGTGCTATATAAATCCCTGATCAGATCTAGAGTAGATTATGGGTCAATAGTGTATGGTTCGGCATCTGAGTCTGTGTTGAAAGGTTTGGATGTTGTGCTGAATGCTTGTTTGCGTGTGTGTCATGGAGCCCTACGTTGTACTAGAATCGAGCGTCTAGAGGTGGAGTCACAAGTGCCTCCCCTCCGTCTAAGACGAGACCAACTCATGTTAACATAAGAAAGCCAGGGTGCCGAGTCATCCTCCTGGCAATGCCTTGCTTCAGCAACCGCACCCGGGGGGCCATGGCGTTAGACCCCTGGCAGAGGGACCGAGGCATCCGTCCGGGAACCCCTGCGCCCCAGGGGGCACTGACGTTAGGCCAAGGTACACCAGGCCCGATGTTTGTATTCCCGGGGAGCCGAGTCATCCTCCCGGTGGTGCTTTTTTGCGCCTGCAGCCTGGGGGCCATGGCGATAGGCCCCTGGAAGGGCCAAATTATCCGCCTAGGGGTCGCACGGCCCCAGAGGGCACTGGCGTTAGGTCCCTCAGAGCAAGACTCCACGACCTCGTAGAGTGTGTCGGTATAGAATTATCAACAATCGATTCCCTAGTTTTAGTATATATTGCACCCTGGGTAATACTCACTTTTATTTGTGTGGAATCCTGGTTAGCAGCGATTAAATCCCAGGTGCCGGAGGTGGAGGTACACCAGAGGTTTTGTGAGATAATTGTCAAACATCTTTCTTATTTCCATCTATATACCGATGGGTCCAAGACGGATGAATGTGTGGGTGCGGGTGTATGGTCGACTGAATGTCAGTTAAGATTCAGACTGCCGAATCATACATCTATTTTTCTTGCTGAATTATTTGCTACAGATAAAGCTTTGGATTTTGCCCTATCGACGACCCACGATAGGATAGTCATATTTACTGATTCATTAAGTTCACTTAAAGCTATTAAATCTTTGAATACAACTAACAATGAAATACAGGGTAATATCATTAGTAAGCTGTTTAGTGCCAATAAATTAATCAAGCTAATATGGGTACCATCACATTATGGTATCTATGGTAATGAACAGGCTGACAAACTAGCAGGGTCGACTGTTGATCTGGACCTTAGCATAGTCCGTACGGATCTCAGGTGTTTTGTCTCCCTCATAAAATCTAAAATTCATCTCCTGTGGCAAAGGCAGTGGACCAGACTAGACATCAGAAATAAATTTAAAGCAGTTATTGAACTCTGGACTACGTCGTCATGGCGTAACCGGAGGGACGAAGTGGTGTTGGCTTGTCTACGGGTCAGCGCCACCAGACTCACACACTTGGAACCTTACATTAATAAGGATTTTTCCCCCAAATTGTCCAACATGTAACATAATAATGTCAATAAGTCATCTGCATATTTATTGTGATAAACAGAAAGATCAAAGAACTAAAACTAAGAGATTTTTCCAACTCAAAAATAAAGTATTTACCATCGAAAATGTTTTATCTGATGATAAGAATATTATAAACAAACTGCTGAGTTTTCTGAGGGAGACAAAACTTTATGACCTTATATAAATTGATAGAATAAAATGGAACCATCCAACAAGGTAGGTAGGTAGGCTAATAAATTAGGAATTTAGGAATGTATATTACTATAACATCCTACCATAGCGATTAAAGGACTAAATACTGCACACCTTACACACACATTATCTCACAGTTTTCGCACAGGACAATAGTAAAGGAGACACACACTCTATCAGTCACTATCCCTAACAATTGGTGACTCTCTATTAGTTACTATCACTATGACAGGTGATACACCAACACTTGGCGAGCAGCAACAGAGCAAAGTCTTTTAGAGCAGGTAGTGATTTACCACTGTTCTTAGCTACTTGTCTTTTCACAAGGTCAGCCACTCCTGCAGCGCAAGATTCTAAAACAGACAAGCTATTGTCACTCAACATATCTTTTTCCATCAGTGCACTAATAACAGAACACAAATCGGCATTATTATTCTTTAATCGACGAGTTTTCTGCTGCATAATGTTCATTCGTTTTCTTGCATTCTTGAGATGCGTCTCTGATTCTACCAGTTTCCTCTTCAGTAGATTTTTGCTTAGAGAGTACCTTGAATCAGCTAGAGGGTGGTTTTCTAGTGCAGCTGGAGTAGAAACTGTTCTTCTAGAGAAGCTGCATCACATACATAACGAGCTTTGGGAGGCTTTCTGTTAATTTGATTTTTTAGCTGCAGATGAGCAGGGAAAGCCTTATCAAATATACAAGGAATGCACTATCTCGCAACCTAACATAACACAAATACATTCTGTCGAAATCTTCAGGAGCAAAATGCTTGGAGCAGAGACATGCTTGCTTGCCTTGTGTGTAGTTGTCACTCCGCAGAGCAATTTTTGTCTTCTGCACGGATCCTCTGACAGCCTGTAATGAAGTACGCAACACTAAGATGATTTGAATAAGGTACAAGAGGTCCTTTTTGTCACTGTTTTGTTTGTTAATGTCTAGCACACAAAATTAAAAAGTATGAAATAACTTCTTGTTTGCCCTTTCATTGCACCCAAATGCGACACAACTGTTCGGCATTGTAGAACAAAATACTGGACGACGCAGAATCCTCACTCGGACTGCTACACTATATGACTGAGTAAATGTGGAGGTGTAGGGGATATTCATGTTGACCTGATACAGCAAAGCTTATCCCAAAGGATATATATATATATATATATATATATATATATATATATATATATATATATATATATATATATATATATATATATATATATATATATATATGTATATATATATATATATATATATATATATATATATATATATATATATATATATATATATATATATATATATATATATATATATATATATATATATGGATAGTTCTATGAGAAAGATGAATGCTAAAGTGAATGGCCTGGGGGTCAAGTTGAGGCCGAATGAAGTGATTTGGTCCTTGGTTGCAAATGTATTTGCGGATGACACTGTGTTATGGCCGATAGTGAAAGGGAGGTACAGAGATTGATGGATGAGTTTCAGTCCGTGTGTAAACGAAGGAAATTGTATGTGAATGTGGGTAAAAGTAAGGTGATGCTATTTGAGAGAGCAGAAACTAAAGTGATTGAGTTTGCAACACCTTGCAGAGTTTGAGTACCAACTGTGACGAAGTGTGAGATAACTCTGAGGGATGAGAGGATTTAGGAAGTGAAGGAGTTTAAGTACCTGGGTACAGTTATGTGTAAACATGGAAGTATGGAAAAATAAATTAGGAAAAGATCAATAAGGAGTAGACAGGTCATAGGATCACTGGAGAGGATTATGAAGGGTAGAAGTGTGAAAATGGAACTACGAAATAGTATAATCTTGCCAACACTGACATATGCATAAAAGACATGGACATGGAGTAGGGCTTATCACTCTACAGAAAAATAGGTTCAGTGGAAACGAAATACTTGAGAGGAGCATGTAGAGTTACTAGGTGGGATGGAGAAAGTAATGAGAGTATGTATGAGAGATGTGAGAGAGGTGAGAAGGTAATTGGTATGGAGTGTGGAGTGGTTGAGAGAGTGAAGCGTACTACATTGTGGTGGTTTGGACATGTGGAGAGAATGCAATGAATGTAGTTTGTAAAGAAGGTGTATGGAAGTGAAGTTGTGGGAGCTGGTGTGAGAGGCAGATCTTCAGTTAGATGACAGAACAGAGTGGAAGAGTATGTAAGGGAGAGAACCGTGTTGGGCAGAGTAGGGCTTGACCAAGTAAGGAGGAAGTGTTGGAACAGGGAAAAGTGGAGACACTTTTGCCGTGGCCACCCCCTTGGTGGCAGAGGGAATATATATAAATTACATATATTGGTGGTATGGTGGTAGTATGATGTTGTGTGTATGTGGTTACTGTGGTATGATGGGGTTGTGGTTGCATGGTGTGATGGCGTTTTGGATGGTAGTGATATGGTGTGGTGTGTGTTTGGTGTGTATAGTGAACTGGAGTATGATGGTATGATTTGGTGTGATGGTGTGTGGTAGTACCGGTATAATATGCATTTGCTTACCATTCCCACTCTCTCTGTATGTGTTTAGTGTTTAGTGAACTGTGTTTCTGAGTTCATTTTAGTATTAAAGCTTTCCCTTTGCTCAAATCAATGGCGCAGACGCCAAACGCCAAAGTGTATAGGGTTCAGAGTTCCAATCTGTCGACTCACGTATCTGAAACTGTGTATGAGAGAGAGTGAATCATACGAGGTTTATTGGTACTCCCCCTGGCCTCCTCTATACCCTACCCCACAAGGTGGAGACGGAGGTGTAGAGAAGGAAGAGAGTTGAACATGTAACGACGGAGATGATTGATTGATGAGTTTATTACTTCATTTTCAGTACGATTTGTAAAACTTACAGAAATATACATACAACCTAATGAGATGAAGTACATTGTTGTCTACAATAATACAACAACCCCCACCCAGACGCTTGTGGTATCAATGACAAGGAGGCTGTAGAAAGTGATTGAAAAAGATTGGCTAGTGGGTGGACAGGTTATTAATAAAATTTTGGTAATAATAAATATTTAAGCAATTTATTGTCCATCACCTTAACCAGTTACTTTTATTAATGTTATAATATAAAGGACAAAACAGGTATACAATATTCAACTTTACTGTATTAATATACGAAAAAATTGAGACAATAATGAAAATAATGAGTTATATCAGATGTGTATTGATAACAACGAAAAGATCACTATATAACCCAAGGTAAAGATAGGCTATTTCTATCATGATACAACCATTGTTATTCGTATTATCACGATGTTGGTTATATATTGTTTTTTGATGCCTGGAATATTACATATTCAGTTATTGTTATAAAGATCTATTACTTGTTAAAACAAAAGTAATGATAAATAAGGCGACATAATCAAGATATCTGACATAGTGATTACTCACACATATCATTTTAGTTGTGAGCATGGCAGGAAAGGCTGGACCTCAAATGTTGTCACCCTTGGATTTATAATATTTTACTAACAGTAAATAGCCTTACAATGTTATGTGCAATTTTAATATTTTCATTGCTGTTGGCAATAACTTGCCTGTATTCTGTTAATACACTACAAATAGCAAAGAAAACAAGTGTAATTTTTTCTTGAGTTACGTTAGTAAGCCTGAAAAAGGTGTATGATGTGGAATCAAGAGCTCTTCAGACATTCCATCTCCTCCACCAACCCCCCATCCCATCTCTCCCTCCCATCCTGAGTGCTTCGAAGGTAGCTCATAACTGGTGGTTCGGGGTAACTTTCTCTGGTAAAGTTGACAATGCCAGGTCGACTTTGCGACAGTGTGACCATCAGTAGACATTTCACCAAGTAGTCGAGGATTATAGCATACTGAAACAATTGAAATATTAACCATAGGGTCGCGTGCATTTTTTTTTTTTTTTTTTTTGGGGGGGGGGAATCTTGGGGTTTCTGGAATGTGAACCCCATCATTAGTCTCGTATACACCAGCCTGTCTATCCCTGTTTGCCCTCTTGACTTTCTTAGACAGTCGCTTCTCCTGCTCTTTGGCTCATTTCTTTTGTATGATCTTTTTTATTCGTCTTTCTTTCTTGCAGTCTGTTCAGTTGCACCAACCAGCTCTCCCTTTGTTGGTTCTGTTGAAAGAAAGGGTGCCAGAAAATGTATACACACACTCCTCTGGAAATGCACAAACCAACCTGCATACCCAACACTCAGCTTTAAAGAGAGAGAAGAAGAGTTTGTCTGTGGTGATTCAAGAAAAAACTGAGTATGGAATTGAAATTATTTTTTCAGTTCCAAGAATGACTCGAAGACTTTCCAATATAATTGCTTCAGTAAGGAAGAGAGAGGTAAGGTGCATCATTGGAGCTATAGTACAGTATATTTTAAACAGCCTTTCCATACTTTCATTTACCTCACATTACTGTACAGTCTTTTAGGCTGTATAGTATTTACAACATTGCTGGTCAGACCTATTGTCTCAAGTGGGAAGCCCACTGGGCTTTTACCCTCGATACCCATGAATACAAATTTCAACACACAGTCAGCATTATATATCTTGTACACATGATCAAACCTTCAACATCTTTCCTTTTTGAAGAGCCACAGTATTGCACTCTGTATTCAGTAATTGTTGGAACTCTTCTCAAGGCTTTCTGTACTTCAAGCAAATCCCAATTAGACACTTCACTTTCATTATATTCAATAAAAATAAAATAAACTTTTATTACTCATCCTCGCAATAACCCTCATTCTGCTGTCATACAACTTTACATTTCTAAGGCAGGTTACATGCAGCCTGGGCTGGTATTTGAGTGACAGAGTCTTCCTAGCCAGATCGGGATGTAACCCTTGGAATGTTGTCCATTTTTTATTCTTACAATGGCTGTAACCTCCACACCACAACCAGCTAAATAACTACAATATAACTGGAGGAATCACACTGAAGTGAGTGTCTATGACGAGAAAAAAAAATCACATTGGCAAACGGAAGATTACCACCAATCAATTTCGGTGGTCAAGACGAATTAATGAGATGACAATGATAACTCAAACTTGATGTAACTTCAACCACACTGTATTCATCCCTGTATCCACCTGTACTAACACACACACACACACACACACACACACATACACACACACACACACACACTAATTACCTCCGCCAAGGAGGTCATGTTTTCACCCCTGTATGTTTGTCTGTTTGTTTGTCTGTTAGCAGTATTATGCAAAATTGCATGGACGGAATTTGATGAAACTTTGTGGGAAGGTCGGGTATTTTAATGGCAACAATTGATTAGATTTTCAGATGTCAAGGTCAAAGGTCAAGGTCAACGAAAAGATCAAAAACACATTTATAGCCATATCTCGGGACTCGTTTGAGCTAGAGACTTCTACCTGGGCTCATATTGTAGTATTTAGCAAGGCCTAAATTTTGACCTATATTCGACCTTGAAAAGGTCGCCTGAGGGTCAAGTTGAAGGTCAAATATGAAGTTGTTCCGATTTCTTCGAAATTTTGCAGTTGGAAATTATCTGGCATTGGCGGAGGTTTACATTTTCTGAATGCTTTCATTCTTGTTGAATCTGTTTTCACACTACGGCGGTAGGATTGCCTATCTCCTTGTTTTACCTTTCTCACACTTCACCACACACACACACACACACATCTGTATAAATATTTACATATTAAGTTAGAGTTACGATATCATATCAGATGACGGATCAGATGATGTCTTGCCCAGACACACACACAAATATTCGGTATATATTGGAGCCTTTTGTACCTCTCATTGTCATTTCATAATTTCGTCTTGTTCACCGAGGATGGTGGCACTATTTACCGAAACTGTTTGGTGGTAATAAACTTCCACCTGCCAGTGTGGGTTTTGTTATTGCTATAGATTATCAAGCAGGCTCTATCTACAACTCTGAGAATTCAATCTTTCCAGGAACTCCAAATAGTAAACTTGTATTACTCACATTCCTCTCCCTTATGCAATACTCACATATTCATTGACAATAGTCTCCTCATTTGCTTTCCCCCTCTGGCCACATCACCTCAGTGTATTACATTGTTGTCACCAACTCAGCTACTCAACACTAACTGCCTTCACACTCATACGACACTCCACATACAAACCCACTAACAACTCTCATCATTCCACCGTGTCAAACTATATGTCCTCTCTCTTTCTCTCTCTCTCTCTCCCCAAAGCTTAAAACCAAGCATGGTCGCAATGTCATGGGAGCTGGAGTTGCAAGCCTAATACCTCCATCAGGAGTGGTGGCTTTGAAAAACGAAAAGTAAAGTTGCTGGCATGTTCGTTTGTGCTGATCATGTAATAATTGGTTATTATACTTGCCTCGCAATCGAGAGATCTCGGTTTGGATTCCCGAGTCAGTGGAATTGTTAGAAACTTTTCCCAGCCTCCTGTGTCCCTGTTCACCTAGCAGTAAGTAGGTACCTGGCTGTAAGAGCAAGGATAGCAACTTTGTAGGCTTGGGGAAGATGTGTTTATGATGGGGGGAGGCGGTGGCAGAGTGGATAAAGAGACGGACTGCGGCTGTGAAGGACCCTGGTTATAATCCACGAGAAAACGTCTGGGATTTTCAGAGGTGAACTGGGTCCAGCTCTGTCGTCAATTATCCTGGCAACGCCGACACATCAAGAAAATACTCACTACATCGTCGTCAACACACAACATAGAAGATGCCAGACCATATTCCAAGATGCTGTGAGTGACGGTGTAGCTGCTCTTCCCTGATAGTGACGTGTATAAATAAGGTGTCGTCATCTAGTGGGGCAGAAGAGAAGCTACGGTACCAACATCACCACGAAGCTCCACTGTCTCATCTGGTGCGACACCCAGTAATCTCGGGGACTCGCAAGAGTCACGGGCTACTAATAGCCTACAGTCCCGAGGTTGAGGTATAGAAAAAAACAAAAAACAAACAAGACTGACTGCCTTCATGAACAACACAATGAGTCAATAGACATAATCCCTATAATCTTCTTGTCGACTCGCTCCTCACTTCTTGCTTACACACTTCTCTCTTCACTTGCCTACACACATTGCTTTCTCCCCAACTCTTTTACTTAGTACGAGCAGAGTAGCCTGCCGCTGGCATTGAAGTATTTATTCATATTGATGTTCTTCGTTGTAAATAGTCTATCGCTGGGATTATTAGTTTTGTTTGGGTTATTTTGAGGAAGTGAGAGTGGAGGTACAGTTACCATTGTGTATACACCATACAATACAACACAGACGTGCAGTAGTAATCCACCCGGAATCCCTGGTATGCTACATGTTTATATTTCTAATTCTTACAAAAACGTGGGTTTTTTTTAAGGTAAGTGGGTGGAGACAGTCTGGTCAATACCACAAATTAACACCACCGTGTGTTATTGTTATTGTATTGTACTGCACTGGTCCCCTTACTATATTACTATATATAACTATATATATTACTATATTACTATACAGTGTCGCTGAATTCTAATGGATTGATTCTGTACAGTAGTTTCTCTATTGAGCTGGTTGGTCGGTTCATAGCGGAGTGCAGTTTAGAATCTGGGTTATACATCTGTGACGAAGTCACACCTTTTATTGTTTCTATTGTATCAGTGTCTGTCTGTCGGTCTGTCTGTCGGTCAGTCGGTCGGTCGGTCTGTCTGTCGGTCTGTCTGTCTGTCTGTCTGTCTGTCTGTATATGTATATATATAATTCTAATGAACATGTCTGTTATCTTCACTTTGGGGTTCATGACAAATAGGTATGTTTTGGTCTGGTCTAGTCTATTTATTGCTTCAAGTTATCCATTGTATGTAAAGTTTTATGGTTAACCTGGTATATGATCAATGTTATACATAAACATAAAGATTGCCTGCCTGATATATATATATATATATATATATATATATATATATATATATATATATATGTATATATTTATATATCGTTAATGAGAAGGAGTATGCTCTTCCCTCCCACACTTGTGTGTGTGTAGCTAGCTTTTTTTCAAATTATTATTCCCCCTCCCCCCTCTCTCTCTCTCAATCAGTTGACCTTCATGGATGTATCTAGTTTGGGTGATTCCTCAGATCGTCAATAGGAACCATGCTGAGAGATGTCTTGCATTGCCGAGAGAGAGAGAGAGAGAGAGAGAGAGAGAGAGAGAGAGAGAGAGAGAGAGAGAGAGAGAGAGAATGATCAAGGTCAACTAATAATAAGAGAGAGAGAGAGAGAGAGAGAGAGAGAGAGAGAGAGAGAGAGAGAGAGAGAGAGAGAGAGAGAGAGGCTAGTTAAACAGAGTAACCTGTTGTATATAAGGAACTAGAGGATTACTGATTTCTACAAATTATGCTACGACATCGATTCTGTATTAGGGACTCGTTCGTCCACAATAGCTATCCTCTCGACAATTAATGAGTTCTGGAGTATTCCCTTCATTTAGTATTAGCCTAATAAATCACTTTATTAATCTGTATGGTAACGAATAACAAAAGCCTGGAAAAACATTTAGTAGTCTTCAATGAAAGGCTGTGAGTAAAAATGAAATGGTGGATACAAGTATTTATTCATTTTATCTGTCAATTGAGGGTTTACTGTATTTGAAACCTGTGCTCATGAAATAGATAAATGTGGGATGATCTGGTTTGGGTAACAAATTGTAATGTAATTGAACTACATCATGTTTATAATTATAGTCACCAATAACTTATTTAATTTGGGCCATATCATACACTTGAGAGAGAGAGAGAGAGAGAGAGAGAGAGAGAGAGAGAGAGAGAGAGAGAGAGAGAGAGAGAGAGAGAGAGAGAGAGAGAATATTCATTAGCTTGTACTGTACAATATAGAGCGTGTATATATATAGGGAAATTTTCACTTTGATATGACTCAAATAACGTTGAGAGAGAGAGAGAGAGAGAGAGAGAGAGAGAGAGAGAGAGAGAGAGAATCTGGAGGAGACGAAATCGATACAGAAAAACACAAGCTATGATGGATGATGAAGGAGTGAGAAAGGGAGGGGAGGGATGATGTAAGGTAAGGAGGGGAGTGTGGGAGGGCGGTAGGGTAGGAGGGGAGGGGTGAGGGAGAGAGGGAAAAAAGGGAAGAGGAAGGAAAGTGAGGGGTGAGAAGGATGGGGAAAGGGAGGGATGGGTTAGTGTTTAGGGAGAGAGGACAGAACACTATGAATACTTTATAGTCCATTTCCTTATATTTTAGACGTAATTTATTATATTAAGATAGTTTAACTAACCTTTCAGAAGCATAAAATTACAAACGGCTTATAACAGCAAATCATTATAAATACAGAAATTAGGTGTCCAAAGCTGTAGACTTTGGAACGCCGAGCAGAGTTGATAGACGCCGCTGATGTTTAAAGTTACTACAGTAATATTTTCCTTTTAATTATTAGGTTATGTTTCTTTATTGGAAGAAATTTCAATTTGGTTCCTTTTCTTGCTTTCATTAATTAGTTTGGTGGCGACATTTGGTATGGTCTAGGAGGAGTTAGGTTCACACATTTTTCAAAATCTGGGGCACAAGAAATGAGGTTGACACCAAAAAGCTTTCCAAAATCAGGGGCAAGAAAAATATCTTGACAATTTAGGAGACTTGCTTCTCTTTTGCTCCCTCCGTTCGGGAAATAATAATAATAATAATAATAATAATAATAATTTTGCCTAATTATTACAAGTAGTATAAAAATAAGAGAAGAAATACCTTAAAAATAAATATAAAAATTACAAAAAAAAATATAATAGTAATTAACTATAATGGTCTACATCTAAACATACATCTAAAACAAAAAAGATTATACCTTTTTTTATGATAGGATTATTATTGCGCTTAAGTATAATGAATAGAATATACACCTTAATAATGTACAGTTGGACACATGAATGGGTGGTACAGCCCAGGTGAAAGATGGTCAATTTCTGCTAATATCAAGTTCCTTAGTGCCAAATAGGAGACATCAGGGTCAGAAGTCAGTATTGAGGACGGTAATAAAAAGCAAGTACCTTATAATAGACACTGGTTACTCAAATGGGACAAGTATCTTTCACCTGGGCTGTACCACCCATTCTTGTGTACAACTGTACACACCATAAAATTGCGGTAAAATTTCCTGAGTTTAATTAAAGAAAATATAAATATACCTTGAGGATTAGTAAACATTATAACTACTTACAGCCGGGGCTGCTCGGCCAGACAGCTTGTAGAAGTTCAACAACAACTACTTAGAGTAGGTTTATGAGTCATTTTGAATATATAGCACTCCAAAATGACTCTATTACAATGTTACTTAAAACATAGAGAACAGAATATTATTAATTAGAATCTATTACACCATTATTAAAATATGATTCTGTGTGTTTTTACTATTGGTGAATTTTGAATAAAGGTGATGAAAATTATTTCAGTATACAGGTCATAAATAATTGGTTGCGTGTTTGTATTTTGTGAGACGGTGAGAAGGAGGACGCAGTTGATTACGTTGTCTAGTTATGATTAGGGAGAAAGAGAGGCTTGGTATGAGTCAGGAGGAAGGAGTGAGGTAAGGTCCCATTCTTCTGTATATACACGCAATGAATTATTCCTCTTTAAAGCAAGTATATAAATCCCTTGGCGCAGCTCAGTAGCTAAAGCAGTGACTGTGATGCCGGAACACCTTCCCAGTCAGCTCCAGTATAACACCCGCACCGTTCACCGACTCTACCCTCCACTGGAAAACCAGGTAAAAAGTCAACATCCCTCAACCATGTGAACTCTCTGGACAATGCCAGTTGATTTGTTCCTTTAACTTTCGAACCTCTTAAAAAAATATCTGCTTACTTCCTAGTTTACGAGTATATTCGTGACAAATATATTTTACGCACGAAGCCTAAGATTTACGATTTGTTTTTGTTCCTTAAATAAAAGTACTTAAGCTGAAGAATTTCTTCTTTATTCTGTACGCCAATTTTCTTAAGCAAGAAAGAGAGTGAGATAGAAGTAGGTTGGAGAAAAGTAAAAAACGAGAGAGAGAGAGAGAGAGAGAGAGAGAGAGAGAGAGAGAGAGAGAAGAGAGAGAGAGGAGAGAGAGAGAGAGAGAGAGAGAGAGAGAGAGAAAGGGAGTGAATGTGTGTGTCTGTTATAGTGAATTATTACACATTACAAGGCAATTTCCCCAATGTACACACCCACATCAGCCTACGTGTTGTGACAGACATACAATTATAGGATTACCCTCTGCTTTCCACACAGGTCAATTAGAGTATTTTGCTAACCTTTCTGGATTTCTAGACCTAGTTGCACCTGGCGTTGCCCCCCCCCCCCCCCCTCTCTCTCTCTCTCTCTCTCTCTCTCTCTCTCTCTCTCTCTCTCTCTCTCTCTCTCTCTCTCTCTCTCTCTCTCTCTCTCTTTCGTACAGTGAAATAGAAAATGCCCACGACATGAGAGTAGTACCTCCAACATCCGATGATTAGTTGTACTGCCAAATATAAGCAGGGCTGTACAGCCACAATGGGAGAACGGAAACAACTCAGTGGTTTGCTGAGAAAACCCCACTTTTTATAGACAGAAAATATTTATTCTAGACGTTTTAGAGGAAACTGCCTCGCTCTCCAGCAGTACAGGGTTGAATCAACAATAATATAATAATACTTAATATAATACTAATGACAATTTTACGTATACAGTAATTGTGTAAGAGGTCTCCTAAAGTCTACGAACCTGTAATAAGGGAAGAGGGAGAAAGTTATGTTATTGTGTAGTGTTGTGTTGTGTTCAACCGGTTAATCTACATACGGTATGTATACTACAAATATATCACTTTAACACACATAGAATAATGTATGTAGAATTCACATATTCAAATGAGGATATGATTCAGGCCAAAGACAAACATAAACCTGTGCGCTGAACTAAGTGCTTCTCCAAATTCATTTGAGTCAATTAATTTGCTGAGTGCAGTTGGAGATGGCTCAAAACAGACTTGGTCATCTGCTGACTGCAATGACCAATAACACGTGCCTTTAGCATAGAAACACTCTCTAACCCAGTATATGCACGAGCACGGCTAGATTAGGTGAGGTTAGGTTAAGTTTGGTCAGGTTGAGTTCTAGTTGAGTTAAAATAGCTGGGAAAGAGAATGAGAATATTTCCAAATTTACCCCATGGTTGGTACTCTCGTTATTATTAACACAAGCACAATTCTCCTTCTAACCACTATGATTTTGGCCGAGCAGAAAGTGGTGTGAGCATGTACCCGGTTAGAGAGTGTTTTTATGCGCACGGGTATGCAAGAGGCTCATTACCTTCGGCTGACTCAAGATATTCACGCCGGAAGTTTTTCGCTTCCGGTATAATTCATCGGGCACGTAGTATAGCGTTAAATCTGGAGCACCTGTATCCTTCAAAAATTAAAAGCAACAGGACACCATTATTTTTGTTAATCTGGTTCTGTTTCCTGGCATTCCTGAAGAAAGATTATTGTGTTTCCTTTATGCCAAGTCTGAATATGTTCAAAAAACAGATTTTTGCTTAAATTTACTGCAGATATAAATCTATCTCCCTATGTCTATCTATCAATCTATCTTATCTATCTGTGTATCTTTTATAGCTTATTCAACATCCCTGCGTCAAAATTCAAGGCGAAAATATTTTATCTTTAGGCTGTAAGTGACCAGAGTGAAATCTGCAACCACTAGAAAAAACTAGGATTCTAGGAATGTTATAACATCTGGGCCCATACTTATAAAACATTTAAGATTTTATCCTAAACTTCGTCCTAGTTAAGATTAAAACATAACTTTTCTGTATTAAGCACTAAGTCTTCATCCTTAGCTGGGTGAAAATCATAGACTGCTGAAACAGCTGTATGCTAAATGTAGCAAACTATTTTTTGTAATATTGTTATAATTTAAAGTAATAAATAAAGAAAAATAGTGAAAATAAATGTTTAAATAGTGGTTCGCACAATATTATACATTTTTTATATGCAATGCATAGAAAAAGGCCAAAAAATTGTGTGTTAACTAAAATTTATGGACAAGACATACCGACTTCTACCGCCCGAGGCCTAATATCGTTTTGGGACCAGAGAGGCCTTATTTATTTCATTTTAATAAGTTTGATTATGATTGCAATATTTATGTGATGTTCTATAACATACATTGAATTATATTTCCAATGCAGAGCGATAATACCAGGCCTGTATAAGAAGAAAATCCGTGAAATGTAGAGAAATGTAGAGACTTGCTGGTAACATGTTGGGAGTTTACCAAACCTCGAAACGATATTAATCATATTTTGTCGCATATTATTTATAGGGGCCTGGTATTATCAATCTGAAAAAAAAAAAAAAAAAACACACAGGGGAAAAATTAAATATCACAGACCAAAACATACACACCAAACAAATATGCATACTAGACCGACGATTCCAAACAAAAAGTCAAACATACCAAGCAGTGAGTGACGAAACATGAAAAGTGCCATTGAGAGAGAGAGAGAGAGAGAGAGAGAGAGAGAGAGAGAGGCGGGGGTTGGAATTTTGGGTGATAGATAGTGAAGTGTTGCACGGACAGAATGGAAAGATAAATGGAAATGAAAACACTCAGGAAAGATGAAATCTGAAAAAAGAGCTCTACACACACACGCGCACACATATGTACAGTATATACAGATGCACACACACACCCGTGCAAACAAACTGACACACACACGCAGACAGCACATGATCTCCACAAACACTCAAACTGCATTTTTCTGCGCAACTTAAAGAATTAAATGAGTTTGATGATTTTGTGAGCTCGATTGCCTAAGCTGGTAATGAGAGTGATAGAGTATTATGCAACCTAATGATATTACCCTCTTCTCATTATTCATAGACTCCTCTGACTGGGGGTCGTAGGCAAGAATATCCCAGGTGTCGTCGATGGTGTGGTACGTGTACGATGGCTTTGTAATGTGTCTATGGAGTCATCGTACCGGTACCACGCCATCATATGCAAATTCTGTACACTCGCAATGTAAAATATGTATATATACAGGCTTGCTTGGAATAGCAAGATCCAGTATTTAGCGAGTTTGGCGAATAAAATACAGGATAAGCGTTGTAATTGATTCACTACTATTTCAAATTATTCGAAACTTCAACAAGACATGGATTGCATGAATTGCGAGTGTACAGTTGGCTGCACTCCCGCGTTTCTCCCCTGTTGTTGCCAATGTTGGGCCAGTCAGCAATACGAATCCCGATTAACAAGTTAAAATATTCGAAACATTCATATCTTTCACGCTAATGATTCGAATTTTTTAGCTTGTGGATGGGGATTCGAATTTCTGACTGGCCCAACATTGGCAACGCGAGGGGCAAAACGTGGGAGTGGAGCCAACTATACATCAGCCAACCCTAAATAGCACCAGCCACAGAGGCTTTTTGACCGAGTGTACAGTCGTGGCACAAAGTCCTTGATCATTTTTTTTTTATTATTATTATAAATTAATTGCGCCGTGTAGCCTCAATCAATAGGCAGGCAATAATACATACGGGTAGGAGGAACTCATTAGAATCTAAATGACTACAACCACACACACACACGCAAACACACACATACACATACACAAATCACGAAAACATAACAGAATGAAGTACAAGCATACAGACAAATATTTACGTTATGAGCTACTTAAATCCACCAAAACGAGGGTGGCGTACCAGAAGTTCCTCCAAAACCTGATGGATCAACAGGTGTCGACAAACTACATCAAGTGGCAGGTCCCGGGGCAATAAGTGTCGGACAGTGGGGCAGGCCAAGCAATAGTGCTCTATAGTGTTAGCACGAGGCGCTCGACACAAGCGACACTCAGTGAAGGGAGGCTCACCCTGCATACCAGCAACCTGCCATGGTGGCCGGTAGCCAAGCCTCAAACGAGCAGAGACTACATTGTGCCTCCGAACCATGAGGCCTCGACGACGGTAGGAATATTTGTGACAGCAGACAGACCCGTGATGGGTGATGGAGATGCTGAAAGGCGTCTCTGCATCCTTGCGTCGCCGTACAAGAAGGAGAGCAGTGGAGCTGACTCTAGAGAGGTAACATGTCAGGGAAAGAGGATGTCCAACACCACAAGGAGGCAAACGGCAGGCTTCCTTTGCGAGTCTGTCAACTGTACCATTGTAACGTAAACCTACAAGAGATGGCACCAATAAAAATTTGGCAGTCAAGTTACGATGAAACAATAAGGCCAAAAACTATAAAATCTGCTGAATAACTGTAGAGTGTGTGGGTTGAACACTAGAGAGGGAATGAAGGGCAGATTTGGAGTCACAACAAATGGCAGCATTCACTCCACGTTGACAAACATGACTAACAGCATCCAGAATGGCATACACTTCAAACAATGTTGAGCTGGTGTGGTTACAGAGACGACGGTGAACCCAGCCCCCAGGAGGTGACTCCATGTAAGGTGAGAAAACGGCACAACCTGCTTTATCATCCACTTGCAATGAGCCATCAGTGTAGAGGCAGTATGGAACTGTGATGAAGGACGTCACTGTTTCTACGTGTTCCAGAGCCAACTGCCACTGTAGAGAAGGCAGTTCCGACTTGGAAGTGGGTGTGAAGCTCACATCAGGTGTTGGTAGCATCCACGGAGGGGGCCCTGGGGGGACGTCTGCAACCATTATATCTATATTAAGACTACGGAGCATAGAGGAAACAGACCTTATAGGAGTACGTCCAGCAGGCAGTATGGGATGGACAGGGTAGTTTGGTAGAAAAGAAGTTCTAACTAACTGAGAGTAATGGGGCGAAAGATGTGGGAAATGGAGGCACTTGACAGTAAAGCAAGAAACATTAAAATAAATTCTCTCCACTAATGGGAGAAGACGCAACTCACGCTGCATGTTCACTATCCTGGTCGACATTGGACAGCCGAGAATTATTCTCATTGCTCTATTCTGAAAATTTTCTAAAGTTTCAAGAGTAGCCCTGGGAAGTTGAATCAGTGCAGGGGAGAGGTAATCAACAACTGAACGGATAAAAGCAATATAGATGGTCCTGGCTACTGGGATGGAGATGCCCGAGGAGTTGTTAGAGAACCATTGAAATGGTGTAAGTCGGCGCTGGAGACGACCCAACAAGTCCTGGACAATAGTATGGTCTTGAGGTCTGGCAGGATCAATTGTCCAAATATTGACTGGTGCACCCAGGTAGCGGTACTGGGAACACATGGGATTGACAGTCCCTCCAATGGTGAACACTGGCCGAACTTAAGGAAGGTGGCGGTGAATATTCTACTATTATCTGGTGAGACAATAATACCACAGTGAGAGGAGGCCACCGAAAAGGAGTCAAGAAACCGCTGGAGATCCCTTGGTGAGGTAGAATGAACACAGATATCATCAGCATAGCACGTAATTGTAGTACCAGGAATATCAGGGAGAGAAGTGAGCAGCCGATGAATCAGAATATTAAATAACAATGGGCTGAGAACACCTCCTTGAGGCTTACCAAGATGAAAACTGCGTAAAGGACTGAGCGCTCACCACTGAAAAACACACGGAAGGTCCTGTTACTCAGGTAGCCCCGAATCCCCCGTAGTAGATATTAGACGTAGCCGATAGACTGCAGCACGGGAAGCGAGTACATCTTGTATGTGGATGGGTAGACTGGCTGGGGTAGATTGTTCTGACCAGGCATCGACAAGTTGTTGGGCATAGTCGACGGGAGTGTGATGACGATCAGTGGCCAGCGTCTTTTTAACAACCCGACGGATTAGGTGGCACATAGAAGCCACACTTGTTTGCTGGTTGATGATGTCCGTGAAGCGCTGCCAAGACTCAGTGGGAGCACACTCTTATAGGGCAACTAAAGTGTTCCTAGACATCTGGTAACGATGGAGCAGGTCATGGATTGAGTTGGCTTGAAATAATAGGCCATCACGTTCAGCCTTCTCCTTTGCCTACTGTATCCGTGTATCCAGCGTCCAGGAGTGGGCAGTATCGCGATGCTGGAGGAAAGCGCCCATTCCGCTCCAGCCACTAGCATTTAGTTCTTCAATTGTCCCTCTTTTCTTGCTATTTCTTTCCTGCTTGCTGTCTGACCTCTTTATCACCTTTTTCTGATGCTATATGATCTCGCTGTTGTGGCGCCTAATATCAATCAATCAATCAATCAATCTCTCAGCAATGAATTGAAATATATCTCGGTGGCGGTTGGACCTGAGTAGTAACCGGTATGTTATGACGTTGGAAAAGCAGGGAGTTTATATTGGTGTAAGAGTCAGCGAGAGTCCTCTTTTTACCTTATGGTAGGAAAGAAAATCTGTGACTAGTATATAATAATTACTGTGATTTATCTGAAGTAGGAATGTATTAAGAATATTCTCAAGTTATGTAATAACATATGTTATAACGGTGATGTGGGTTAATTTTGTAATTTTTTTGTGTTGGGTCTAGAGTAACTCCTTTATTTTTTTTTTTCATTGTTGTACATACGTTTTCCTTTTTAAGTATAATACTGTATATAAAAGGTTGTTTTTGTCGTACCTTGAACCCCGTAGGGAGGTATTGCCTACATTAGTGATGTGGGCATTACTTTAAGGGTTTTAGCGCATCTTCGGCCCCAGCCACTAGCATTTCGTTCTTCACCTGTCTCTTTCTTTTCTATTTCCTTTCTGCTTGCTGTTTCACCTCTCTATCACCTTTTTCTGGCGCTATATGACCTCTCTGTTGAGGTACCTAATATCAATCAATCATTTAATCAATCGTACCTTTGAAGGATAATTTCTAAACTAACAACAAACTTTTGTTCAGTCTGACGATGAATCATACTCGCTAGTCGCAGTGTATTATTAATTATACATTTTTTGCTTCACATAGCGTTAGACTGTGACACTTCATTCTCCAAATCATGTCACGAAACAGATTTCCTATAAGAAACATTGAGGTAACTTATTTCCTGGCATATTTTGGAGGAACTAATAGTACTCCAAATGACCAAAAAGACCATGTCCTCCTAAGGGGGCTGTACAGTATTTCGTAAATCAGGAGCAACTGATTTCTCCAAACTATTCTAAGCAATAGGACACCGATATTTTATCCCTCTATTCCTATTTCCTGACATTTTTAGAGGAATCAAGGAGCTGTTATGTCCCAAAGTGTAAGGTTTCAGTGATTCTGTACGAAAATTAGTTGGAAGCTTTTGATTACATCTAACTATACCATGAAACAAACTCCTTCAATATAGGTGGTGTTTCCTGGCATAGCCTCCTTTGAAGGAATCAAAGTATTCCATTGTACTGGTTACCACAAAATATATAGAATTATTATTCCCATAACTTGTATCTGACGAACGAGTGACATTTTTCTGCATTGCAGCATTATGTGTAACTGATTGCTTTACATTTTTGTATCAATAATAAATCATTTATTTACCTTTATTAACTAGTTTATTCTTATTAGTAATATATATAATTTTTTAAATTCATTTATATACAAATTTGTATTTATCTTTTTATTAACAATTTGCTCTATCACATCTCTCTCTCTCTCTCTCTCTCTCTCTCTCTCTCTCTCTCTCTCTCTGCTTCTTAGTACACACACATTAACATGTGTTTATCTAACATTGAAAAATCGTGTTAAAATAATATCATTATCACCTCATAATTATTTCGGTTTACGTCTGCCAGTAAAAACATTTTATTGCACTTTCAGTAATATTAACACGATATTGTTATTTGGCGTGTCAAATTTAACTACTGACTTAAATGGACTAACAAATTTGACTTTGGCAACTGAACACACAATCATACTTTTGGAGTTTATGACAACGCACCTGCCTCTTATGGTCTGTCGTTGTATGCCTGATTACCTGTTAACAAAATATATCACAGTTAGTATGATAATGATAATATTTTGATACTGTATTCAATATATATATTCAATGCATATATAACAACAGATAATAAGCAACATCACGGCCTTATATCAAACCTGATAATGTGTGTGTGTGTGTGTGTATGTGTGTAATAAGAGAGAGAGAGAAAAAAAAAGTAACGAGGTTGTACCAGTCCTGTTAGGCTTTAACTCGTTCAAGCTCTGGTAACTTATTTGTATTTGCTTCTTGGGACTTGTAGTATTGTTATTATTATTAGTTAGTTAGCGTAGACGTGGGTGTTTTCTAAGGTAATTGACTTCACAGTTGTAACATGGAAAGTTCATTTATTTACACTTATATCTCTATACACACACAGACAGGGAATGATATTGATGTGCTTCTTTCTGATAGAGTAGTGTGTCTCTCTTGGCGAGACAATTATGTAATAGCCCTAAGGGAGCAAGTTTAAGAATCCTACCTATTAGGTAAGTGTCACTGTTTATATACAATTTCACTTGAGTTGTCAGTTGTCTTTGGATACAATTATTACTGTGTGTTGTCATGCTTACGTGGCCAGACAAGCCACGTGGGTCTGGTTGTCATGTGGTTATGAGGTAGGACAAACCACGTGTCTCAGTCATGGGGTATAGTCCTCGTGGTCTTAGTCCTACCTATTCTGCTACACTAATCAGTTTATATTATCTGTGGATTAGGCATATCTCCTTGTGACCATTCCTTGGTTATTTGACTTACTCTTACTCTCTCTCCCTACTCTCCTTTCTACTCTCTTTCTCTATTCTCTCCCTACTCTCACATGGGTAGCACTGTGACTCACACTGCTTATTACTAATATCTGCCCTCTCTGCTTATCTTGTGTACAGGGTCTTAGGCAGGCAGTCTGTTTACCTGTGTATTATCTTATGATTGTGGCATACAGCACTTGCCTTATTGTGTACAAGGTGTTAGAGCAGGTTGCTTGCTGTCTGTAATGAAAGATGAAGTAAACTATGTTTGGTGTCCAAGTGTGTAGTCAGGTGTCTACAATAATGAATATATGTAAACAAAAAAATGTATTACCTGGGGATAACACATTACAGATAAGTTAATAAATATATCAAAATGGTTGAAATATTGCAATAGCACATGTGACTTCCCTTCTCTGCACCATTGCTCTTCCTTCTATCCACAAGGCCATCTCTCCTTCCTACCTCAATTTCCTATTCTCCGACCTGAATACGAAAAACGAAGCTTTACCGATGTGAAATATTGTCTTGTATATAATTATACAGGAGCTTACTCAATTGAAGCGCTGTTGAGAGAGACATCACGGCCAGCCATGAGCCCAGCAACACCTTCACCAGTTAACACCACTTCCCCTGCCAGCTGTCTCGCTGGCAGGATGAAGTGGTTCAACTTTATCAAGGACTATAGCTTTGTAACTGCTGACAGCAACGACTATTTTGTCCACAGGAGGGTTATCCTTTTTTTTGCTGCCACCACCTCACCACCATCATTGAAAGACGGAGAAGAGGTGTCTTTCACTGTGGATGAAGGGTGTAAAGGCCACCAACGTAGCCGGACCCGATGGTGGAAAATTCCTTTTCTCATTCCACGCCCGTGGGAGTAGAATGTTCGACGCCCAACCACCTCAGCGACTTCAGCAGCAGGCAAACATCGTCACCGTCTGCACCAAGACTGCTGTTGCCTTAGTTGTAGAAGGACTGGGTAGTTTTTCCCACTTCACTTCACTTGTTGGATTTATGGCTATCAACCAGCGACATATAGTCAAAGGTCATTAAGCCAGTCTAATCCATTTTATTCTATCAATTTATATAAGGTCATAAAGTTTTGTCTCCCTCAGAAAACTTAGCAGTTTGTTTATAATACTCTTATCATCAGATAAAACATTCTCGATGGTAAATGCTTTATTTTTTAGTTGGAAATGTCTTTTAATTTTAATTCGTTGATTATTATATTTATTACAGAAGATAAGCAAATGTGCTATTGACATAATTTGCGTGCATGATGGGCACATAGGAGGAAAACTTTTATTTATGTAGGCTTCTAGGTGGGTTGTCCACGTGGCATTTAGCCTGAGTCGTGCCAACACCACTTCATCCCTTCGACTACGCCAGGACGACGTAGCCCAGGGTTCAATAACTGTCTTGGATTTATTTCTGATGTCTAGTCTGGTCCACTGCCTTTGCCACAGGAGATGAATTTAGATTTTATGAGAGAGACAAAACACCTGAGATCCGTACGGACTATGCTAAGGTCCAGATCAACAGTCGACCCTGCTAGTTTGTCAGCCTGTTCATTACCAAAGATACCATTATGTGATGGTGCCCATATTAGCTTGATTAATTTATTGGCACTAAACAGCTTACTAATGATATTACCCTGTATTTCTTTGTTAGTTGTATTCAAAGATTTAATAGCTTTAAGTGAACTTAATGAATCAGTAAATATGACTATCCTATCGTGGGTCGTCGATAGGGCAAAATCCAAAGCTTTATCTATAGCAAATAATTCAGCAAGAAAAATAGATGTATGATTCGGCAGTCTGAATCTTAACTGACATTCAGTCGACCATACACCCGCACCCACACATTCATCCGTCTTGGACCCGTCGGTATACAGATGGAAATAAGAAAGATGTTTGACAATTATTTCACGAAACCTCTGGTGTACCTCCACCTCCGGATTTAACCCCTGGTAACCAGGATTCCACACAAATAAAAGGGGGTATTACCCAGGGTGCAATATTTACTATAACCAGGGAATTGATTGTTGATAAGTCTATACCGACACACTCTACGAGGTCGTGGAGTCTTGCTCTGAGGGACCTAACGCCAGTGCCCTCCGGGGCCGTGCGTCCCCTAGACGGATAACTTGGCCCTTCCAGGGGCCTATCGCCATGGCCCCCCGGCTGCAGGTGCAAAAAGGCACCACCGGGAGGATGACTCGGCTCCCCGGGAATACAAACATCGGACCTGGTGTCCCTTGGCCTAACGTCAGTGCCCCCTGGGGCACAGGGGTTCCCGGACGGATGACTCGATCCCTCTGCCAGGGGTCTAGCGCCATGGCCCCCCGGGTGCGGTTGCTGAAGCAAGGCATTACCGGGAGGATGACTCGGCACCCTGGCTTTCTTAGCGAAGTATGTTAACATTAGTTGGTCTGGTCTTAGACGGAGGGGAGGCACTTGTGACTCCACCTCTAGACGCTCGATTCGAGTGGAACGTAGGGCTCCAAGACACGCACGCAAACAAGCATTCAGCACAACATCCAAACCTTTCAACACAGACTCAGATGCCTCTTGAATGTGAGATTCCAGGCTTACTAATTGATCGAGCGTCTGGCGACCTTTGCGGAAGCCACACTGCTCGTCAACCAGCAAGTTCCTGGAATTTAAAAAATGCAATAGCCTACGATTAACAATTCGTTCCATGACCTTGCATAAACAACTTGTGAGAGCAATAGGGCGATACGATGAAGTCGATCTGGGGTCCCCAGTTTTTCCTACCTCCTCCCAAGACATCTACAGGAAAAATGAATTACTACCAATCGCCATTTTTCTTATTCTACCACCACCTACCACCAACACCAACATCACCAAGAAACGAAGCAGTAATTCAACATGGCTGAGGAGGGGCAGATCGGAAGCTCCACCAACCCCGCTCCGGCCCATCCCTGTCGCCTGTTCATGTTCATGTTGCCTCGTCCACTCAACCGGGGTATTATTGTGAAGGCACCACCACCATCACCACTTGACCCTGTCCAACAAGACCCAGAGACGGAGGAGGACACAGACACCAGTTCCTATACCACCTCCATCACCACCAAAGATGACTCCACCGACGACTACATGGATATTGAGGATGAAGGATGATAGCATACGGCGGAGAAGATTAAGAGGAAGAAATTGATTGATTGATGGATATTAGGTCCTATAGCACCAGAAAAAAAGTGATAGAGAGGTGTGACATCAAGCAGGAAGAAAATAAAAAGAAGAGAGGGACAGTTGAAGAACTGAAAGATGGAAACCATTTAGTCTGGTCTCTCACTGGCGACCTTCCTAGCATGGGAAGCCCTCTCTCCCCGATATTGGGTTGAGCAGGGTCCGGATCTCCGTCTAGTTTAGCTCGCCAGGTTTCAGAGACACACAAGCCCCCCCACCTCGGCAAGGCAGTTCCCGTTAGGGGGGTTGTAGTGCATATAAAGTGACCAAGAGCTTAGCAGTAAAAATCGAAATGACAGAAGGGAGCCTGCCGCCAAGACAAAAGTCAGGAAATACATACCCATAACCTATTCCAATATCAGAGTTTGAACCATCAGGGTACACAGAGAGAGACCCCCTGTGACAAGAGGTATGTTCTAAGAAGAAGGAGCAAGCCACCGGAAGAAAAAATTCTTCCTTGTCTGAAAAGACAGCACTTTTCGCCGTGGTATACGGAGAAAAGTCGTAACAGAAAGGTCTTCCTACAGCCAGGTGGACAATGACTTATCATTAAAACTATGGTAGCATTTAGGGCAGTAGCTCGCGTTGGTCACTGAAATGTGAGTATGTGAGCCAGGCAAATATGCAGGCATGAGTTCCGTTCACACCAATATTACCACCGAATATAGCTCTGTTCTAAATCTTATGGTACACTGAAGTGCTTAATGACAACTGAATCAACAACATTATAAACAAAATTGACAGCGCCCTCGTCAACACCACACACCTCTGCAGGATTAAAGCAGGGACGGAGCCTAGGAGATGACGTCATAACAACGTCACAAGTCTGTTGCCAGGTGTCATTTAAGAGACAAGAGCCGTAATTATACAATTTTTATTAATGAAACATATTGTAACAATTAGCGGAAGGTCTAAAGATGTCTCTCCCGAATATGATGCATATCCAACACTTCGTTGTATAATGATTAAAAAACAATAAAACGTTGGTTCTTGATACCAATGTCTAATTATCAAGTGTGATTTGTTTTGCATTTGCATATTTACCTTTAATTTCGAAGCTGTGAATCATCTATTTTACCCCTCGTGAAGTACGACTCTAGGTTTTGCTGAGTCCTTGCAGTGAATGGATGAAATAACTCGAAACCCGCAAACAAACTTTTAGCTAAGGAGTGAACTTTGCTCCAATAAATACGAACCGTGAGCAATTACGAGTTTACAAACCCTGCCAGAGTTTGAGAATGCTAAGCCAATAATTCGCCTGTGAGCTAATTCCACCTGTCATTATAATTCTACCTGTAAATAGTATTCCACCTATGATCATTATTCCACCGATATTTATTGTTACACTTGTAATTATTATTCCACCTGTAATTATTATCATACCTGTATTTTTTATTATTTCACAAAATACAGGAAGAAATTAGTTGTCTGTGCGGTTGCTTAATTAAAGGGGAAAATATATGTTGGTGGTAATTCTGGAGCGACTGATATCTCCAAACTATTATATATGAATAGATGTTTAGTTAAGGAGAAATTGATAGCTATGAAAGACAGAAACATAAGATTATTTATGGTGTCAGGAAAAACACTTGGAAGTATTACGGTACACATATGCCAGCCACAATATAACTGAATTAGCTGTGGTTCGAATGACTAAACATTAAAGGATTGAGGGTGAATTGTGTTTTGTCATATTGTGGCGGCCTAAGGGATACACTTTTGTGTGCTCCGTAGATCAGCATAAGCATAATTTAGTTCTGACAATTTAACACACTACTGGGAAAGTAATTACATCCAATTTTTAGTAATGTGTTCCGCATTAATCGATATATTGATTTATCATTAGTGATGTGTAAACAACAATTGCTTTTCCTTGTCTTCAATTACTTTTCAATACTTGTAACCAATGTCCACCATCCACACACCAACAACATTACTGAACAATTCCTGTTATCAACGCCTCATATTTCCCAGTAGATGGAGAATTCACGAGCCACACTTTGCACAACTGAAGCTACGTCGCTCGGAAGGACCGACAGTATTGATTTAAATTTGTCTTGGTCACTTTACTTGTCAGGCCACAACGCGTGGACATGTGTGATCCATGCGTACATGAAACATGAATGTAGGGAACCGTTGTGGCGTCGAGTTTTCTATTTTGAGCACACTCCAGTATAACCAATTTAGCGAGGTCGTGAGCATGTTCTTACATACAATGGGGCACAGAAACAACTCAGTGGAAAGTTTGTTTTTTTCCTGGCCTATCGACCTTGGTGTTGGTCATTAAGGCCTTTATTTTATTTTATTTTAATTATTTTATTTTATTTTTATTTTATTTCTTCATTTTAATGTTATTTTATTTATTTATTATAATTTTAATTTTAACTTTTTGCATATTATTTCATGCATTTATTATTATTATTATTATTATTATTATTATTATTATTATTATTATTATTATTATTATTATTATTGTTATTATTATTATTATTAATTATTATTATTAATTATTATTATTAATTATTATTATTAATTGTTATTATTAATTGTTATTATTAATTGTTATTATTAATTGTTATTATTAATTGTTATTATTAATTGTTATTATTAATTGTTATTATTAATTGTTATTATTAATTGTTATTATTAATTGTTATTATTAATTGTTATTATTAATTGTTATTATTAATTGTTATTATTAATTGTTATTATTAATTGTTATTATTAATTGTTATTATTAATTGTTATTATTAATTGTTATTATTAATTGTTATTATTAATTGTTATTATTAATTGTTATTATTAATTGTTATTATTAATTGTTATTATTAATTGTTATTATTAATTGTTATTATTAATTGTTATTATTAATTGTTATTATTAATTGTTATTATTAATTGTTATTATTAATTGTTATTATTAATTGTTATTATTAATTGTTATTATTAATTGTTATTATTAATTGTTATTATTAATTGTTATTATTAATTGTTATTATTAATTGTTATTATTAATTGTTATTATTAATTGTTATTATTAATTGTTATTATTAATTGTTATTATTAATTGTTATTATTAATTGTTATTATTAATTGTTATTATTAATTGTTATTATTAATTGTTATTATTAATTGTTATTATTAATTGTTATTATTAATTGTTATTATTAATTGTTATTATTAATTGTTATTATTAATTGTTATTATTAATTGTTATTATTAATTGTTATTATTAATTGTTATTATTAATTGTTATTATTAATTGTTATTATTAATTGTTATTATTAATTGTTATTATTAATTGTTATTATTAATTGTTATTATTAATTGTTATTATTAATTGTTATTATTAATTGTTATTATTAATTGTTATTATTAATTGTTATTATTAATTGTTATTATTAATTGTTATTATTAATTGTTATTATTAATTGTTATTATTAATTGTTATTATTAATTGTTATTATTAATTGTTATTATTAATTGTTATTATTAATTGTTATTATTAATTGTTATTATTAATTGTTATTATTAATTGTTATTATTAATTGTTATTATTAATTGTTATTATTAATTGTTATTATTAATTGTTATTATTAATTGTTATTATTAATTGTTATTATTAATTGTTATTATTAATTGTTATTATTAATTGTTATTATTAATTGTTATTATTAATTGTTATTATTAATTGTTATTATTAATTGTTATTATTAATTGTTATTATTAATTGTTATTATTAATTGTTATTATTAATTGTTATTATTAATTGTTATTATTAATTGTTATTATTAATTGTTATTATTAATTGTTATTATTAATTGTTATTATTAATTGTTATTATTAATTGTTATTATTAATTGTTATTATTAATTGTTATTATTAATTGTTATTATTAATTGTTATTATTAATTGTTATTATTAATTGTTATTATTAATTGTTATTATTAATTGTTATTATTAATTGTTATTATTAATTGTTATTATTAATTGTTATTATTAATTATTATTATTAATTATTATTATTAATTATTATTATTAATTATTATTATTAATTATTATTATTAATTATTATTATTAATTATTATTATTAATTATTATTATTAATTATTATTATTAATTATTATTATTAATTATTATTATTAATTATTATTATTAATTATTATTATTAATTATTATTATTAATTATTATTATTAATTATTATTATTAATTATTATTATTAATTATTATTATTAATTATTATTATTAATTATTATTATTAATTATTATTATTAATTATTATTATTAATTATTATTATTAATTATTATTATTAATTATTATTATTAATTATTATTATTAATTATTATTATTAATTATTATTATTAATTATTATTATTAATTATTATTATTAATTATTATTATTAATTATTATTATTAATTATTATTATTAATTATTATTATTAATTATTATTATTAATTATTATTATTAATTATTATTATTAATTATTATTATTAATTATTATTATTAATTATTATTATTAATTATTATTATTAATTATTATTATTAATTATTATTATTAATTATTATTATTAATTATTATTATTAATTATTATTATTAATTATTATTATTAATTATTATTATTAATTATTATTATTAATTATTATTATTAATTATTATTATTAATTATTATTATTAATTATTATTATTAATTATTATTATTAATTATTATTATTAATTATTATTATTAATTATTATTATTAATTATTATTATTAATTATTATTATTAATTATTATTATTAATTATTATTATTAATTATTATTATTAATTATTATTATTAATTATTATTATTAATTATTATTATTAATTATTATTATTAATTATTATTATTAATTATTATTATTAATTATTATTATTAATTATTATTATTAATTATTATTATTAATTATTATTATTAATTATTATTATTAATTATTATTATTAATTATTATTATTAATTATTATTATTAATTATTATTATTAATTATTATTATTAATTATTATTATTAATTATTATTATTAATTATTATTATTAATTATTATTATTAATTATTATTATTAATTATTATTATTAATTATTATTATTAATTATTATTATTAATTATTATTATTAATTATTATTATTAATTATTATTATTAATTATTATTATTAATTATTATTATTAATTATTATTATTAATTATTATTATTAATTATTATTATTAATTATTATTATTAATTATTATTATTAATTATTATTATTAATTATTATTATTAATTATTATTATTAATTATTATTATTAATTATTATTATTAATTATTATTATTAATTATTATTATTAATTATTATTATTAATTATTATTATTAATTATTATTATTAATTATTATTATTAATTATTATTATTAATTATTATTATTAATTATTATTATTAATTATTATTATTAATTATTATTATTAATTATTATTATTAATTATTATTATTAATTATTATTATTAATTATTATTATTAATTATTATTATTAATTATTATTATTAATTATTATTATTAATTATTATTATTAATTATTATTATTAATTATTATTATTAATTATTATTATTAATTATTATTATTAATTATTATTATTAATTATTATTATTAATTATTATTATTAATTATTATTATTAATTATTATTATTAATTATTATTATTAATTATTATTATTAATTATTATTATTAATTATTATTATTAATTATTATTATTAATTATTATTATTAATTATTATTATTAATTATTATTATTAATTATTATTATTAATTATTATTATTAATTATTATTATTAATTATTATTATTAATTATTATTATTAATTATTATTATTAATTATTATTATTAATTATTATTATTAATTATTATTATTAATTATTATTATTAATTATTATTATTAATTATTATTATTAATTATTATTATTAATTATTATTATTAATTATTATTATTAATTATTATTATTAATTATTATTATTAATTATTATTATTAATTATTATTATTAATTATTATTATTAATTATTATTATTAATTATTATTATTAATTATTATTATTAATTATTATTATTAATTATTATTATTAATTATTATTATTAATTATTATTATTAATTATTATTATTAATTATTATTATTAATTATTATTATTAATTATTATTATTAATTATTATTATTAATTATTATTATTAATTATTATTATTAATTATTATTATTAATTATTATTATTAATTATTATTATTAATTATTATTATTAATTATTATTATTAATTATTATTATTAATTATTATTATTAATTATTATTATTAATTATTATTATTAATTATTATTATTAATTATTATTATTAATTATTATTATTAATTATTATTATTAATTATTATTATTAATTATTATTATTAATTATTATTATTAATTATTATTATTAATTATTATTATTAATTATTATTATTAATTATTATTATTAATTATTATTATTAATTATTATTATTAATTATTATTATTAATTATTATTATTAATTATTATTATTAATTATTATTATTAATTATTATTATTAATTATTATTATTAATTATTATTATTAATTATTATTATTAATTATTATTATTAATTATTATTATTAATTATTATTATTAATTATTATTATTAATTATTATTATTAATTATTATTATTAATTATTATTATTAATTATTATTATTAATTATTATTATTAATTATTATTATTAATTATTATTATTAATTATTATTATTAATTATTATTATTAATTATTATTATTAATTATTATTATTAATTATTATTATTAATTATTATTATTAATTATTATTATTAATTATTATTATTAATTATTATTATTAATTATTATTATTAATTATTATTATTAATTATTATTATTAATTATTATTATTAATTATTATTATTAATTATTATTATTAATTATTATTATTAATTATTATTATTAATTATTATTATTAATTATTATTATTAATTATTATTATTAATTATTATTATTAATTATTATTATTAATTATTATTATTAATTATTATTATTAATTATTATTATTAATTATTATTATTAATTATTATTATTAATTATTATTATTAATTATTATTATTAATTATTATTATTAATTATTATTATTAATTATTATTATTAATTATTATTATTATTATTATTATTATTATTATTATTATTATTATTATTATTATTATTATTATTATTATTATTATTATTATTATTATTATTATTATTATTATTATTATTATTATTATTATTATTATTATTATTATTATTATTATTATTATTATTATTATTATTATTATTATTATTATTATTATTATTATTATTATTATTATTATTATTATTATTATTATTATTATTATTATTATTATTATTATTATTATTATTATTATTATTATTATTATTATTATTATTATTATTATTATTATTATTATTATTATTATTATTATTATTATTATTATTATTATTATTATTATTATTATTATTATTATTATTATTATTATTATTATTATTATTATTATTATTATTATTATTATTATTATTATTATTATTATTATTATTATTATTATTATTATTATTATTATTATTATTATTATTAATTATTATTATTAATTATTATTATTAATTATTATTATTAATTATTATTATTAATTATTATTATTAATTATTATTATTAATTATTATTATTAATTATTATTATTAATTATTATTATTAATTATTATTATTAATTATTATTATTAATTATTATTATTAATTATTATTATTAATTATTATTATTAATTATTATTATTAATTATTATTATTAATTATTATTATTAATTATTATTATTAATTATTATTATTAATTATTATTATTAATTATTATTATTAATTATTATTATTAATTATTATTATTAATTATTATTATTAATTATTATTATTAATTATTATTATTAATTATTATTATTAATTATTATTATTAATTATTATTATTAATTATTATTATTAATTATTATTATTAATTATTATTATTAATTATTATTATTAATTATTATTATTAATTATTATTATTAATTATTATTATTAATTATTATTATTAATTATTATTATTAATTATTATTATTAATTATTATTATTAATTATTATTATTAATTATTATTATTAATTATTATTATTAATTATTATTATTAATTATTATTATTAATTATTATTATTAATTATTATTATTAATTATTATTATTAATTATTATTATTAATTATTATTATTAATTATTATTATTAATTATTATTATTAATTATTATTATTAATTATTATTATTAATTATTATTATTAATTATTATTATTAATTATTATTATTAATTATTATTATTAATTATTATTATTAATTATTATTATTAATTATTATTATTAATTATTATTATTAATTATTATTATTAATTATTATTATTAATTATTATTATTAATTATTATTATTAATTATTATTATTAATTATTATTATTAATTATTATTATTAATTATTATTATTAATTATTATTATTAATTATTATTATTAATTATTATTATTAATTATTATTATTAATTATTATTATTAATTATTATTATTAATTATTATTATTAATTATTATTATTAATTATTATTATTAATTATTATTATTAATTATTATTATTAATTATTATTATTAATTATTATTATTAATTATTATTATTAATTATTATTATTAATTATTATTATTAATTATTATTATTAATTATTATTATTAATTATTATTATTAATTATTATTATTAATTATTATTATTAATTATTATTATTAATTATTATTATTAATTATTATTATTAATTATTATTATTAATTATTATTATTAATTATTATTATTAATTATTATTATTAATTATTATTATTAATTATTATTATTAATTATTATTATTAATTATTATTATTAATTATTATTATTAATTATTATTATTAATTATTATTATTAATTATTATTATTAATTATTATTATTAATTATTATTATTAATTATTATTATTAATTATTATTATTAATTATTATTATTAATTATTATTATTAATTATTATTATTAATTATTATTATTAATTATTATTATTAATTATTATTATTAATTATTATTATTAATTATTATTATTAATTATTATTATTAATTATTATTATTAATTATTATTATTAATTATTATTATTAATTATTATTATTAATTATTATTATTAATTATTATTATTAATTATTATTATTAATTATTATTATTAATTATTATTATTAATTATTATTATTAATTATTATTATTAATTATTATTATTAATTATTATTATTAATTATTATTATTAATTATTATTATTAATTATTATTATTAATTATTATTATTAATTATTATTATTAATTATTATTATTAATTATTATTATTAATTATTATTATTAATTATTATTATTAATTATTATTATTAATTATTATTATTAATTATTATTATTAATTATTATTATTAATTATTATTATTAATTATTATTATTAATTATTATTATTAATTATTATTATTAATTATTATTATTAATTATTATTATTAATTATTATTATTAATTATTATTATTAATTATTATTATTAATTATTATTATTAATTATTATTATTAATTATTATTATTAATTATTATTATTAATTATTATTAT